>PVIC010039537.1:0-17085 GCA_004025085.1 Thryonomys swinderianus
CTCCTCCTCCTCCTCCTCCTTCTTCTTCTTTTTTACAAATCCGGTGCTCTTGGCTCATCTTTCCCAGATGGATTTGTCACCTGAGTTCTTAAACAACTCATCTTCTCTTCCCTCCTTCGCATTTCCTCCTTCCCTGGCACCTTTGTGTTCTACTCCTGCCAGGGCATCTTCCCAAATGTCTGCAGATAAGTACACACCTGTGCCTAGGATGATTTCCCAAAGCATCCTACTAGTTTACCTCTGCTTTTTCCTACTGAGATCTCTGGCCAAAGGCTACTCAGCATCCATTTCCAGTATCTGTAATACTAACAACCAAACGCTTTTGGTCCTCTATTCTGAACTTATACTGTATCAAGCAATTCATGCACACCAGCCACTAGCTTTGCAAACCTTTGTGAGACTCTATGTTAAATATTGTTGTCACTAGTTGAACACGTAGGAACGAGATGGATAGTGACTTAAGCAGTTTGTGTGGCTCACGTAGCAAACTTGTGGTAGATCTAGGATTGAAACCCAAGGAGTCCGATCTCAGAACCACTGTTTACTTCATGCTTTTCTCTCTTGTTCTGCAACTAACACCTTGACATTCTGAATCTCCATGCAGCAAGTGCATTGATGTCTCAAGTGCTGAGATTATCAACAGCTGTTTTTCATTTTCATCTACCCACCTTTTTGCTGTGTCTGATGCATAATAATGGACCTTCTGTCCCTACCTTCTTTTTGACCTTCTCCTTGCTTTTGGCTCCCTGAGTACATGCTACTCCAGCTCCAGTTCATTCTCTCTTTCTTTCTCTGTCTTTTCACCAACTCCATTTCCTTAAGATAAACGGTCATGACCCAAATACTAGTCCATCAAGACTTTGCCATTCTTAGCCAAAGTCTCATACTTCATCTCATGCCTTCAGTTGCAGTACCTGCCATTGTGGGAAGACAGTAGAATGGTAAGTAGCAGAGAAACAGCCTTAGTAACATTTAGAAGCCTGGGATGGATCTCAGTGACACTATGCCTGCCTGGCTAGTGCAAGGTCTTGAGATTAAATCCTGATACTAAAAAATCTATGCTCCCAGCCTCTCAGCCAGAAACCAGAAGGAGCCTGAACTCCAGTGAAGCTAAAGGCCCAGGTTTACTGGAATGGTCCATCAGTGGTGGACATAATTTTACTGCTGGCTTCCTGCTATCAGCCAACATGGATCTGGGCTCTGTCTGCTCCTTCTGTCAACCAGTGAGAGCAGAGACATGTCCTAAGTGGAACTTTTTTCTTGCTTATCTTCCTTTCTTTGCTTTTTGATTTTTAAATATTTTCTTTTTCTTGATTGTTCTTATTTTTATACAAGTTATGTAACATTGCTTCTAGACTTTTTGTTTGTTCTGCTTTTTTGTCTCTTCCTTCTTTTCTGCTATTTTCTTTACCAGTTCCCAAAGTTTTCCTCATCTTCCTCTGTCCTCCAGCTTTGTTTCTGTTCTATATCTCTTCTTTTACCCCCTACCTCCTTTAAAATTTTTCCCCTGAGGATAAAATAACCATAATGAAAAGATATTTACTGTACACAATTTACTGATTTGTTTTAGATTTGGTTATATAACTACAACCCTGTTCATAGACATTGTTTTTATCTCAATCTGATAAAGGCTTTGTATAACAAACCAACAGCCAACATCGTACTAAATAAAACTGAAAGCTTTTCTCAAAATCAGGACAAGACTAGGATGTCCTCTATCACCACTCCTATTCAATATAGTTCTGGAAACTTTAGCAGGAACAATTAGACAAGAGAAATAAAGGAAATAAAAGGAACAAGGATAATAAAGGAAGAAATTAAATTTTCATTATATGTGGATGACATGGTAGTCTACATAGAAGACACTAAAAACTGCACCAAAAGACGTCTAGAATAATAACCAGTACAGTAGTACAGCTGAATACAGGGTCAACACCCAAAAATCAGTAGCATTCCTACATAAATAAACTCACTGACAGAGAAGTAGGAAAACCACACCTTTCATAATAGTATTGGGAAAAAATGAAATATGTAGGAATCATTCTAATTAAGGAAGTAAAACATAGTTACATTGAAAACTACAGTACTCTGGAAAAGGAGATCAAAGAGGATATCAGAAAATGGAAAGATAACTCTTGTGCTTGATTAAAAAGAACCAATGTAGTGAAAATCACCATAGTCCAAAAATTGTTATATACATTTAGTGAAATCCCAAACAAAATACCAATAGTTTAGCTCTCAGAATTAGAGAAAATAATTGTAAAATTCACTCGGAACCAGAAGAGACCTAGAATAACAAAAATAGCTCTGGGCAATAAAGGAAAGGCACATCACAATCCCTGAGTTAAAATTATACTACAAAGGGCCAGAGGGTTAGTTCAGTGGTTCCCGCGCCTGCCTTGCAAGCGCAAGGTCCTGAGTTTAATCCCCAGTAACCACATACAATGCTGGGCGTGGAGACTCACGCCCACCAGCAATCACTACCACATACCACAGTGCCAGGCGTGGTGGCTCATGCCTGTAATCCCAGCACTCGGGAGGCAGAGACAGGAGGATTGCTGAGTTTGAGGCTTGCCTGGGCTACATAGTGAGCTCAGGGCCAGTCTGAACTACAAAGCGAAACCCTGTCTCAAAAAAAAAAAAAAAAAATCAATCATACTACAAAACTATAGTGATAAAAAGAGCATAGTTCTGTTAAAAAAAAAAAAAAAAAGCAGACCTGAGTGTCAGTGGAATAGATGCAGAATAGAACATGCAGAAATAATTCCCAACATACCCATCAACTTTATCTTTGACAAATGGGCCAAACACCTTTCACTGGGAGAAATACAAACCTCTTCATAAATGATATTGGAAAAACTGGCTTTCCTCAGGTGAAAGACTAAAACTAGACCCATGTCTCTCACTATACACTGAAGTTGAAATGGATCAATGATCTGAATGTTAAAATCGAAACACTAAATCTGCTGGAAACTAGAATAGGTAGAACTCTCACAGACAGAAGTGTAGGCAAAGATTCTACCGACAAAGCTCCAACTCCATAGGAAATATCACAAAGAATAAACAATGGAGATTTCATCTTATTGAGAAAGTTTTGCACAACGAAAGAAACCTCCATGGAATGGAGAAGCAATCCACAGAATGGGCAAAAACTTTTGCCAGGTGTTCCTCAGACAGTGGACTTATATCTAGAATATATACAAAATTAAAAAAAAATCTAACTCCCTAGATTTAAAGACCCAATTCAAAAATGGGCAAATAGACACTTATCCAATGTAGAAGTAGAAATGACAAATAAATATATTAAAAAATCTTCAACAACACTGGTCATTTGAGAAATGTAAATTGAAACAAAGGTGAGATTCCATGTCACTCCAGAAAGAATGGATATTATCAAGAAATCAACCAATGACAAATGCTGGCTTTACTATGAGGAAAAAAGACCATTTTTCTGTTGCTTGTGGGAGTGTAGACTGGTGCAACCACTATGAAAATTAGTGTGGAGATCCCTCAAGAAATTAAAACTTGAGATTCCATTTTATATACTGTTCCCCTTTTTGGAATCTTCACCAAAAAATTAAAAGCACTAGACCACAGAGATCTATGTAGACTCATATTTATAGTGGCACAGTTTATAATAGCTAAATATGGGCCACAACCCAAATGCTCATCAAGTGATAAGTGGATAAAGAAGATGTGACTGTTTTTATATGATGGAGTACTACTCTGCCATGAAGAAGGAAACCATGAGCCATTTCTAGATAAATGGATGCACTTTAAGACCATATCCTTAAATGAAATGAATTGGGCATTAATGTGTAAATATTGCCTGATTTCTCTAATGTGGCAATCTGAAAGTGTAAATAAGGACTAAAAAATGTATAAAAATATAGTGAAATAGGAAGAAAGTGTTCAAATGAGAAGGGAAAATGGGGAGGAAGAATGGAAGAAAGGGATAAGGGAAAAGTAGAATAGAAGAAAAAGTGAAAACAAAGTTTTTGTAAATAAGAAGGGGAAGAGGGTCAAAGAGAGTGGAGGGAAAGGGGGAAAAGAAGGAACAAGATATGTCATGTACAGGCACACATTCCAAATGAGGTATGTGATCACTATGCACATCCAAAGCATACCAATAAAGGTAATTTTGGAAAACTGTGGCACCCCAGTGACCTGCAGTTCTGTGGCCCTGGCCTTGTGATCCCTCATGAGCCAGGTGCGGATTCTGATGGCACAGTGGGTTTTGCAGTAGGTTGCCTCACCTAGACTTCCAGTCCACTAGGAATTCATATCATCAGATCACATTGTCCTGGCCCTGTTCTCCTCTGCTTTGTGCAATGGTGTTAGGAAGAGGGTGCCCAGCCCCCCCTTACTTCTGGTATGCACTGCAGTTTTGAAGACACCTACAACCACACCACTGAACAAAATTACAGATTTTCACAGGAATTTTTTTCATGTTTCTCAAAAAGTTCTCTCTGATGTCATTCTCTTCCAACTGCTAGCCTCCATTGGTGTCTTATTAACTAATGCTTGTCCTGTAGCTTAAGTCTGCCTCTGACCTTCCTGCCTGTCTTGCTGACCCCAATCTAGGTGGCTGATGGCCAAAATGTCATCAGTCTAAACACTACTTTCATCACGCTATTCCCTGTCCATAAATCTACAGAAGCTTCCTATGAGCAAAACCCAAACTGATTAGCCTGGCATTTAATGCTCTCTTGAGTCTGACCGCAATTTATCTTTGCAGTCTGAAATCTCCTGCTCCACCTGGCTCTTGCTCACATCCAAACATCTTCCTCTCCCTCCTGCGTCCACATAGTTGCCTCCTTCCCTGGAATGAAGCTCCAGTCCCTTTCTATAAATGACCTGCTCAGCAGGCTCTGGCTTCAGTTCTTATTTATCAATCAATATGTCATGACCATATCCCCTAGCAATGATCTTCCTCTGAACGGTACAGTAGTAATTGTCCACTTAGCACTTAGCGTTTCCTTCCTATATTTTTCATGTTCTATAATTCTCAATTTTTAAAAACATGCATAGTTGTTTCAGTTGGCGCAATATTAAGTACTGTAAAGTCAATTTAGTTTACAATAGTCTTGAGAAGTCAGTATTATACTGCCTCGGGGGCAATTGTCCAACTTCATGTCCCATCTATTCTACAATACCCAGCGAAGTTCTTCAACATATTTAGTGTTCAAAATGCTCTTCACTGAATGCCATCAAGTCAGAATCTCCAGTCATAAAAAGCTGTGAATAGGGCCAGATGGTTAGCTCAGTGGTTCCAGCGCCTGCCTCGCAAGCGCAAGGTCCTGAGTTCGATCCCCGGTAACCACATATAATGCTGGGCGTGGAGACACGCCCACCAACAATCAACACCACACACCACAATGCCGGACGTGGTGGCTCACGCCTGTCATCCCAGCACTCGGGAGGCAGAGACAGGAGGATTGCTGAGTTCGCGGCGGCTTGCCTGGGCACCATAGTGAGCTCAGGGCTAGCCTGAACTACAAAGCGAGACCCTGTCTCCAAAATAAATAAATAAATAAATAAAAAGCTGTGAATAAAATCACAAGACAGAATACAAAAGAGTAATCTTATTGTCATATTGAAACAGACAGTAGTTAACATCAGCAACTCAGGGAAAATTTGAAAGAATCTCCAGTTCAAATTTGTTTTATCAGTCATTGATTTACATAACCTCCCTCCCTAAGGTTCAAAGGATCATAGCCCCAAGTTGAATAACAGAATCTTAAATGGAGCCTTTCATGTCGGAAGTTAGCTGGGGTGAGCCTTGGGTGTCTCTATGGGCTGAGAATGAGGAGAACCAGGCTGGGCCAAGGAAGAGTAGAACTATAATCACAGCCCTTGGGAAGAAGAGGCAGGAGGATCACCACAAGTTTGAGGTCAGCTTGGGCTATACATTGAGTTCCAGGACAGCCTGAACTACACAGGGAGACCCTATCTCAAAAAAAAAAAAAGCCTCAGTTGATAAGACAAGCTGTGGCCACCCGTGAGGAGTGCTGAGGTGGAGGCAGCCCTTTAGATGTGTCCTGCCTGGAGGGAAGGGTGCTGTCCCTGTAAAGTCCTCTCGCTGTCCTCTCCCTTATGGCACACTGCCCTGGCCAGCTGAGCACAGGACTCAGAGGGCACTCCTTCGGCCCCTGGACACTTTGGCACCTAGGACAAGGAACGACCCTGACACATAGGACATACCGCTCCCACAGTATCCTCTGCAGGCATGCGAGGAACTCCTCCCACCCGCGCTCCCAGCATCACGCTGTCTCCCAGAGAGCGCACCAGTGTTATCACTTCTGTGGCTTACGCAAGCACACATGCATGTGCTTTTCTTCTTACATGAACACTAGCGTAGTCTATGTATTGTTCTGCTTCTTACTCTTTCCACTTAAAATACTTAAGTTACCATTCATGCCCAATTTTAAGGAAGCCTTTTAAAGACATTTTTTCTTTATACTCACTAAATGGATGAAATTGTGTCATTTGTAACAACATGCATGGAACTGGAGGTGGGGTTTTTGTTTGTTTGGGAAGTTTTATTTTTATTTTTTTTTTAAAAACAAAGTCTTTCTGTACAATTCAAGCTTACTTTAGGACCTTGAATTCACTATGTAGCTAAAGCTGGCCAAGATCTCACCATGAGCCTTTTGCCTTCGCTCCTGAGAGCAGGACTGTAGATGTGAGCTACCATGCCCAGCTGGAACTGGAGGTCTTATGTTAAGTAAAATAAGTGAGAAACAAAACGCTTCTCTCCTAGATATGGGAGCAAAATGGTGGTTAGAGGCTAAGGAGAGAATCAGGCAGGCAGAAGTGAGAAGAGGTTGGTCAGTGGGTGCTGGTTAGAGTCAGAGAGGAATAAGAAGTTCTCTAGTGCTGCAGCCCAGCACTATGGATAACAACAACATAGTATATGCTTTTGCCAGTATATTATATGCTTTTAGCAGGTAGAAATAATAAATGTTTGAAGAAATGGGCATGTGTGACCTGATTTAAACATTACACAATGTACCTATTTATTGAATCAGCACAAAGTCTCCCACTAAGTATGATCATTACCCTTTTATGTTAAAAATACATTTGGGTTAAGAATGATGATGTAGCTCAGTAGTAGAGTACTACTTAACCTATGCAAGGCCCTGGACTCATTTCCTCTGCTGCATAGTTAAATAAATTCAGTTTCAATATTAAAAGTTGATTTTTTATAAAGGCTAAATTGCATGTAGATATTTAACAATTTATTTAACCTGGTTCCTACTTGTAAATATTTATATGGCTTTCATTTATGTGCTATTTCAGACCCCGCTGTGGTGATGACCTTGTACCTGCCCGCCTTTCACCCAAATGGGCCATATAAGCACAGCCCATCGCTAGACGTGAGACTGATAGTTCCCAAGGTATGCCTATCTCTAATGGTACTCATTCGGCTAAAATGCCCTCCATGCAGTGTAGCCATACAGGAGAATACCTGTTTCTTTATACCATAACCAACATAACCCATTCTTTGCAGATCTGATAGGTAAAACAGTGGCATATTGGTATAATTTTAATTTGTAGTTATTTCACTTTCATGACATTATATGGCTCCTCAGAGTGTGGGCCACAACTGTCTAGAACTTATTACAAATGTTAAGCTGTTTAATTTTTGTAAGTACTCTAAAGAGGCAGGCTCGACTACTGTTCTCACTTTGCTAATAGGGAAACTGAGGCACACAGTAGTTAAGTCACTTCAACAGGACAAACAGCAAGTGAGAGGTAGGATCAGGACTGAAATCGCAGTATCAAAAGTTGGCTCCAGTCTCTGCTCTTAGTATGACTTTGAACATCCCTTCATGGGGTCACTTGGGGTTTGTTCTCATGAATTCTTTCTTCATATCCTTGTTGTGTCTTTTTAAAAATAATATGTGATTTTTTTTTGAGACAGGGTCTCACTTTGTAGTTCAGGCTGGCCCTGAGCTCACTGTGTACCCCAGGCAAACCTCCAACTCAGCAATCCTCCTGCCTCTGCCTCCCGAGTGCTGGGATTACAGGCATGAGCCACCATACCCGGCATTGTGGTATGTGATACTGATTGCTGGTGGGTGTGAGTCACCTTGTTGTACGTGGTTACAGGGATTGAACCAGGGACCTTGTGCTTGTTAGGCAGGCACTGGAACCACTGAGCTAAATCTCCGGACTAGTATTGACCTTTTTGTCTTTATGTGTTTACTAAATTTAATAGTCACTCAGTGTTCCTTTATAGTTTTGTTTTATCAGAATTTTTCTTCATAGTCTTGCTTATTTGTGTCCATTTTAACTTCATGAAAATTGATTTATTCCATTTTATTCTCCATTAAATTATATCAGGATCACATTAAATGTATTAATTAACTTGGAAGACTTTATTTGTGATGTTCAATCTTTTATCAAAGTTATACTTTTACGTTACCACAAAGTTCATTAAAGATAACTGTAGTTCTGTAGTTTTTCAATATATTTACTGTTAATTTCACTTATAATTACTTTGCTTTTAATTTGAAATTATAGAGTTTATATCCTTTAGATGTCATACCTCACTCTAGTGGATTAGCTAAATGGTGTTAATTTCTGTATCTTAAATTTATGTCAATACTTCAGTCCAGTCTCTGTTTAGAGTCAATTTTCAACTGATTCATTTGTGTTTTCTGGTATAGATTGTATCATCTACATTTAATTTTACCTTTTATGTTATCAATTTGTGTCTATTTTCATCTCTAATTTCATGTCAGGTATGCACAAAACTATTAAATAATAGTGATGAAAATGAAAACCTTTGGTATGTTCTTAAATTTCTTCATTTTCTACACTATAGAATTAGCTGCTCTTTGAAGAATTCTCAACAAACCCATTTGATCCTAGTACGTATTCTTTGTGGGGGATTATTTGAGGAACAGACAGATCTTTGAAATTATTTTCTACTTTTTCTGTGTAATTGTATTGTTTATATGTTTTACTCATATTTGAATTTGTTTTGGTAAATTACATTTACCTAGAAAATTACCTACTGTATCTATATTTTCAAATTCAATTGAAATTGAGTAAACTGACTCAACATTTCCTGTAAATTGTAATTTCTTCCTCCTGTTCCTTATTTTATGTACTTGTGCTTCCTCCAATTTTTTTTTTTTTTTTTGAGACAGGGTCTCGCTTTGTAGTTCAGGCTGGCTCTGAGCTCACTATGTAACCCAGGCAAACCTCGAACTCAGCAATCCTCCTGTCTCTGCCTCCCAAGTGCTGGGATTACAGGCGTGAGCCACCACACCCGGCACTGTGGTATGCGGTGTTGATTGCTGGTGGGCGTGAGTCTCCACGCCCAACATTGTATGTGGTTACTGGGGATTGAACTCAGGACCTTGAGTTTGTGAGGCAGGCACGGGAACCACTGAGCTAACCCTCCGGCCCTGAATGGACTTGTTTTTATCTTTTTCTTGAATATAAACATTAAAGTTTTTGTATTTTCTTCCAAGCACGACTTTACTTAATCTCATAGCTTCTGACATGTAGTATTCATACGGCTTTTACTTCAAGGCATTCTAGAGTTAATTTTTGAGTTTTTCCGTTTCCATATTCAAGAGGAGGTATCTAAGTGTCTACGTAACTTAGTTTCCCGATGTTATTACTTTATGGTTTTAATCCATCATGATCAGTGATATCCTGTATCTACCTTTAGACACAGAATAGATTTCCTTTGCTACTTGATTAGTTTTTATATATCATATAGAATCTTGAAAAGTAAAAATGTTCTTTGCTTCTAGGGCACAAAATTTGCTCTCCATGTTTATTGCTCTATATAGTCATTGCGTGAGAGAAACGGATTAAAGTTTCTTAGAATGTGTTTCTGCCTTTTTCTCCTTAAATTCCTGAAGCTTCTGATTTGTGAAAGTTGCTCCCGAGTTGCTCTTTTCATAGATATTCACAATTCCCATAACCTCACTATGCACCCTCAATACTATAAGGTGCCCCCATGTGTCTTATTTATTGGTTTGGGTCTTGGATTTTACCTTTTCTATTTGAGATCATGACCCCTGCTTCCTTTTGGTTCCCATAGCTTTGGTGGTGAGGATCTTCTTCATTTTAAACCTGTTTGAATTACCTCTAAGGAAAGAAGTGTCTTGTACTTTCGCCATAGAGTTTTGCTTAGCAATTCAAATCCCAATTATTTATATGAGAAACAAGTCATAGGTATTTCCAGTGATTCATAGGTGTTTTATTATATAAATATTTTTTGAGACAGGGTCTCGCTTTGTAGTTCAGGCTGGCTCTGAGCTCACTATGTAGCCCAGGCAAGCCTCGAGCTCAGCAATCCTCCTGTCTCTGCCTCCCGAGTATATAAATATTTTTGTACCCAAAATATCTAAAAACATAAGCTTTAAAGTCATATTGAGTAAAAACATTTAATAGCGTAACAAAATGTTTGAAATACAGAGTAATAGAATTAGTTACAAAATAGAGACAGATTTGGATCCCATATAAATAACTATACTCTTGTCTTTCCCCATTCTATGTTATACAGTCCTATAGATTTGAAGATGCATGTAAAAT
Organism: Thryonomys swinderianus; assembly: GCA_004025085.1. Lineage (NCBI taxonomy): Eukaryota > Metazoa > Chordata > Mammalia > Rodentia > Thryonomyidae > Thryonomys > Thryonomys swinderianus. Next base: position 10,564 of record PVIC010039537.1, read on the forward strand.
ATTAACATTTGTTATTTTTCTATTTGGTGTTATTATAGGTGGTTTTGATTTTCTTTGTGCTTTTGTATGTTTTCTGAAGTTTCAGTAATCATATATATAATTTTTTTGGTGGTACCAGAGATCGAACTTGGGCCCTTGTGCTTCCAAGGGAGGTACAGTACCACTTCAGCTAAATCATCGGCCATATATATAATTTTTATAATCTGAAGTATGATTTTTCTCCCAAACAGAAACTTTTTTACAGGAAGAAATGCTATCACTCTCTGGATGTTGCAACCCTGACATCAGTCAGGGGTATGACTTCCCGCCTCGTGCCGTCCAGGCAGCTGCGTGGGCCCGCGGAGATGTCCGGGGCGCGGCTGAGACTCGGCACCTGAAGGAGCCCCCGTCTGTCAGCCTGCTCTTCCACACCCGCGGAGATTGTCTAGAACCGGATGTGGGCCCCTCCTCGCCTGCTTTTCCCTGAGTTCTTTCAGGCCCACAGAACATGGTCTCATTTTACCTGTAGGTTGCCGTAGATACTTCTTTCCAAGAATCCCTCAGAAAATAGTCCTTGGGAAAACAAGCGTTCTATTCACTTTATTTTTTCCACTAAGCTTTGCTTATTTGAGAGACAGACATTTCTTTGAATAAAAACCTTTTAATTTTCCTTTTTCTTTTCCTCAGTGGGTCATTTAACCATCTCATTGGCGTTTTTATGTGAAGATTTTACTCGAATTCCTCTGAGTTTTTGGCATCCTTTTACCAGTTGATTGGAGACAGAAGTTATCATTATAAAGCTTCTTAAGAAATTAAAACCATTTCTCGGAAACAGTCTCCAAAAAGAACCCCAAGCTTTGTGTTTGGCAACTCAGGCAGGGAGGGCTCTTGATCAAATTCTTCGTTTGTCTGCTGACGGTGAAATGAAATTTGTTGCTGCTGTGGTATATTTCAAATTTTGGGGAGGGATAGATGCATAAGAAGCATCTGCCTTATTGTCTCTTTACAGGGTTGTATGTTGCTTTTATTGTTTATAAAGATCTAGCTATTTCCATAAAGTTTGAGCAATCAACAATCAGTAAAGGGAAATAACTGATTAAAAATGAAACTAGAAAAAACAAAATGAAATCTTTCAAACCATTAATCTCAGCTTCTCTCAGCGTAGCTTGAGACTGGGGTATACTTAGAGTGAAGACATGTAATTTTGTTATAACTATTATACTCTTTTCTCCTGTAAAATTTTTATGTTCAATTCTTCAATGAGTTCTTAGAGGGAAGGCTGTATTGATTAGGTTTTAATATCAAATCTGCTGCTAGGTGGACATTAAACCAACTTAGCTGATAAAACCGAACACTTCCTTGTTTTTCAAAGAAAAGAAAAACAAAGAACTACAGAATGTTTCCAACTTTCCTATGATTTCAGTCTTTGCCAAGGTCCTCAGCAACAATACTACAACATCTTTGAGTTGTCGTGTGAGCTCCTAAAGCTAGCACTGCCTACATGTTGTATTTGGCTGACATATATGTGTGGTGTGCTCTGTACACACTTGATAAAAGCACGTTAACATTCAAACACCCACAATCTCTTGAAAGGTTGAACAATTTGGCCCAGAGGACCTAGGAGTACAGAGCGGCATTCAACCCAGTAAGCTAGGCACATGGTCAGGGTCTACTTTGCTACAATTAACACTCCTGTTTCATACTTGTTCCATTTTATTTTATTATTATTTTTTTTGAGACAGGGTCTCACTTTGTAGTTCAGGCTGGCCCTGAGCTCACTAGGTAGCCCAGGCAAACCTTGAACTCAGCAGTCCTCCTGCCTCTGCCTCCCAAGTGCTGGGATTACAAGTATAAACCACCACGCCCAGCACTGTGGTATATGGTACTGATTGCTGGTGGGCGAGAGTCACCATGCCTGGTACTGTTGTATGTGGTTACTGGGGATGGAATCAGGGACCTTTAACTTGTGAGGCAGATGCCAGAACCACTGAACTAAATCCGGGGCCCTCTTTTTTTTGTTTGTTTTTATAACAAATTCTTACTCTGCAGTTCAGGCTGGGCTTGAACTCACTGATATAGGGATGACATAAGAACCTCAAAATGATATAAGGGAAATATATAATTACTAACCTGTTGGATGTCTGATATGCTGAGTTTGTGGTCTTTAAAATCAAAGAATTAATTCAAGGAATAATGAAAGTTAAGAGTAGGAACTATATATTAAGAGAAAGATGGCTTTTGTTCAAGACAGAAGGTGGTCCAGAAGGTGAATTATCCATAAACCCTATTCTCAAAGAAGATTGAGTGCAAAATCATGAGGTGGGCATAAAGTGCGATAAAACTACAGTTAACCAGTAAGAGTACAAGTATAGTAGCTTAGGTAATATTGATCCAATGGGGAGCAAGGTACATGGAAAGAACAAGAATCTTTGCTAGAAGGGATAGGTTAAGGTCTTGGTCCCTACCGATTAATGTCTATTTAGAATATCAATCATTATTGTTTAACCCTGGTGAAGTATGTGTAATCATTTCATTTTTGTCTTGAGATCTGGCCTTTAAGGAATGAACTTCCACCAACAGCTATCATGTGTTCTCTTCCACACTGAGTTCTTTGAGGACCTAGCACTGTCTGATGCCTATACTTCAATCTAACTTGGTTCTCTGTATCACTAGATAGCCCAGGATGGCCTTGAATTCACCATGATCCTCCTGCCTCTGCCTCCTGAGTGCTGGAGTTATAGGCTTGTGTTCATTCATCTTTATAACTTCAATTTTTCCTGGAGGCACTTGAGTCTGTTTTTCCTGCCCTAAAGCAGAAATAGTCTGAGACTCAACTTGAAGTTTGTGGTTCGTAAGCTTCAACATGTATCAAGTTGTGGTCAGTTTGTTAGAAAAGGGATGGCTTCCGGGCTTATTTCCCATAGTTCCTGACTCTAGATGCCAGAAAGGGCCCAAGAATTCACATTTTGAGCAAGATGTTAGCTGATGCTACAGGACCAGGATCAACACTTCTAAGAACCATCATTTTAAATTTACTCCCCTGAGGGGTATCTACACATCCATTCATTCATCTGTATATTCAATATTTATTACCTAGTTTTTTACTCTGTATCAAAGATTCAATAGTGATCAAATATATATGATTCGTTTTTATTAGTACATGTTTTTAGTGCATGATGTTTACCTTCCTTGTGTGCAGTTGGTTCATTTACATAAAGCATCTCAGTTCCTTTTTCATTCCCTTTTCTCCCCTCCCTCCCCTTCCTACAACTCTTGATCCCTTCCCATCTGAGATAGATTTGACTCCCTACTTCTGATTATCTAGCTTTTATTCTACTTTTTATTTATACTTTGGATTTCTCATATAAGAGAAGCCATGTGATATTTAAGCTCGTGTGTCTGATTTATTTCACTTGCTACTGTAGTCTCAAAGTGCATCCATTTTTTATAGGCAAAGTTACATAGTTCTCTTTTGTTCACACGTGTACAATCGCATCTGTGCTGATGCTGTGAAGAGAATTCGGGCTTAGTTTCCTTCAGAAGTGAGTTGAGCTAAGCTGTGACAAACAACCAGGACTCAGTGAGCCAGGTCTGGGGGGAGGGGAGCTTTCTGGGTCTGAGGGGCACACGTGGGAAACTCTGCAAAGCATGACTGCGTCTCTGCTGGGACTTCAGCCTGCAGGAAGCATTTCAGGCTGGGATGTGTCTTGTAAGGGGCCAGCAGCCTATTCTGATGACTTCTGAGGATAGGATAATTGCTTCCCAAACTGCAGGTTATCAGCCAGGAAAGAACGAGCCATGGCACCCCATGATCTGATCCAACAGTCCTAATGAAGTGGGCTGCTCAGGAGAAACCTGGCAGTTACTCTGAATTCCTCCTGTTCTGGGGCAGTCCCAGTGGCTTTCTGGCAACTCTTCCAATTTCTCAGCTTCAGAGCATTACCAGGCTGTGGACGAACCAAACCACCAGATGAAATCACTAGCATTGCATGGTCTGTCCAACAGAGCCTGTTCCTTGCTCAGGGAGCTTTGTGGCAGGAATCATTCAAGCCCCTCACACCGGCAGCCCTCTGGTCCTTACCTGAGGCTGGGCTTCTCATGTCTCCTGTAGCATTGCCTTCTGTACTGGCTGAAAGCATTTCTTTTCCCTTATGTGCCCTGTAACTCTTATTTTCAGAGTCTGAATATGGAAATTCTGTTTTCATTTGCCTTCTGTTGCCTTCCTTTTTTGCTCCAATATATAAATAAAACATTCTATTTTTTGTTTGTTTAGGTTCATTTTTGTTTTATTGGTACATTTTATTGGTACATTATATATACACATCACAATTACACTCCACATTGAGAATCTGTAACAGTATGAGACACGACTTAATTCTCATTTTTCCTCTTCCTCTGTGCAGACTACCTTCCCCCCACATTCTACTTTTGAATAAAAAGCTTCCTCTTCTCAAGTTTCATTTATACTTACATTTTATGCACCTAACAAAATTCATTTGCAACTAAGAATTTTTTATTCCCACTTCTCACCCTTTGTTTTTACTCTTTATTTTCAGAAAATGAAACATTTTAGACATTACTATCCACTATGGGCTGTTTGAAAAGCTAATTTGTTTTTCCCCCTTCATTATTTTGTATCCACTGTTTTACGTCTTCATTTTCTAACACAGCATTGGAATGGGTGTTCTTGACATTCTCCTTTCTGAAATACCATAACTTTAAGGAATTATCTCCTCTTCCTATAAACTTTGAATTCTTAGCTTTCAATAAATGAGGGTTCATTTTCATAGCATTATAAAAAGATTGTGCTATTCATTCTGTGTTTTACAACTTAGAATTAATTATATCAAAGCTACCAGCCAATTTCCTTTTATATAATTGTATTCTACATCTTTAAGATAGATACCTAAAAATGTACTCTTCTTAAAAGTGTATCTTATAGTAATTTCAAATATTTAACTCTAGAAATGACTCTTGTCTGGGTTTGTCTCCAGGTGATGGCTGGGTTATGCCATCTTCTATGAGGAAGTCTGGAACAGTTATAAATAACCATTTATTTTATAATTACTTTGAGAGGACATGCATTTTACCCATCTGATCTTTTTTCCCATTTATTGAGTTTATTGGCACATTTGTGGTCACATTCAACATTATAAATTTGTACCTGTACATGGTTTATATTGATTGTCACTTTTTTCCAGTCTTCTGTACTCTCTACCCATTTATATATATATGTTTTGTTTCCATTTTTAAATTTTTACCACCTAATTTTTTTCTTTCCCATCTTTATATTCCCATACCATCCTTTCCCGTTTTCTTTCAAACATTTTCTTCCTATTTCATAATACCTGTCAAACGTTCTGGACCTCATTTACACCTTTAGTTTCTCATACTACACAAATGATATGATATTTACATATATGTGTCCTATTTATTTCACTTGAGTATGTCCTCAAGGTACATCCATTTAAGTATAAATGTCTCTATCATTCCTTATGGCTAAGTAATACTCCATTTTATTAAAAAAATCACATCTTTATCCAGTTTCAAATTCATGGGGATTTGGGCTGTTTCCAAGATTTAATTATTACAAACTGAGCTGCTATAAACATGGGTGCACATATGTTGCTGTGATATGATGCTTTTAATTTTTTCATGTATATAGCTAGCAGTGGAAGAGCAGGGTCAAATGGGACCCCTACTCCTAGTATTTTGAGCAGTTTCCACACTGATTTCACAATGGTTGCACCAGTCTACATTTGCACCAACAGTGGAGAAGGGTTCCTTCCTCCTTACAGCCCTGCCAGCATCTGTTGTTAGTTGATTTCTTGATAGTAGCCATTCTTTCTTGCGTGAGATGGAATTTCAGTGTTGTTTTCATCTGCGTCTCCCAAATGACCAGTGATGGTGAACATTTTTTTTCATCTTTCTTTGCTGCCTTTACTTCTTCATCAAAAAATGTCTGTTCATTTTAGGTGCCCATTTTTGAACTGGGTCTTTAACTTTAAGGGAGATGATGTTTTAAGTGCTTTATATAGTCTAAATAGTAGTCCTTTATCTGAGGACAGATGGTAACATTTTTTCCCAAATCGTGGGTTGTCTTTCATTCTGTTGGTGGTTTCTCTTGCTGTACAGAAGCTTTTTAATAAGATGAGATCTCAGTTGTCGATTCTTTCTGCTAGTTCCTATGGCCCTGGGGTTTTGTTTCTAAAGTCTTTCCTTATATCAACGTCTCCAAGAGTTTTACCCTACTTGTTTTGCATCAGGTTTAGTGTTTCTGTTTTAATATTTAGGCCTCTAATCTACTTTTATTTTAGTTTAGTGCCAAGTGAAAAACATAGATCTAGCTGTAATCTTTGGCAGGTTGAAACCCAGTTTTCCCAACAACATTTGTTAAAAGAGGCTATCTTTCCTCTGTTGATGATGTTTGGCTCCTTTGTCAAAAATGAGGTGGCTTAGTCTATCTGGAGCTGTTTCTGCATCTTCTAGTCTGTTTTACTGATCCTTGGGTCTGGGTTTTTTTAGTTTTGTTTTTTGCCAAAT
>PVIC010039538.1:0-17084 GCA_004025085.1 Thryonomys swinderianus
GGTAAGAAAAGGTCAAGACAAAAATGTCACGAAGGAAAATAAAGGAATATTTTGGTTTGAAACCAATCAGACTAGTTCAACTAGAAAGCAATATTTCCCAATCTTTATATGTGTGCAACATTTGAATGGCTTCAATCATCCCTACTCTTACTCCAGGATCTTTCAGTAGACAAATCAGCTTTCTATTTCAGAAAGAAGAATTTTACAAGCAGGATCAAGTTTATTGACTTCACAACCACCCACCACAAATTGCTTCACACTTGTCCCTGTGGAAGCGCCCTCCCAGCGCGTGGAGGCCCCAGCACCCACCACGCCCAGGCTCTCTTCTCCTCCTCCTCCTCCTCCTCTTCTCCCCTTCCTCCTCCCCCTCTTCCCTCCCCTTTTCCTCCCCCTCCTCTAGTGCAGGCACTGCTCTAACTTGAGTGCGCATCAGACTTGCCTGGAAGGCTTGTGAAAATGAGGCTGCTGGGCCCCGACCCAGAGTGTGTGACTCAGGATCTCGGCCAGGGCCCAACAATTTACTTTGTAAACAAACTGCCAGGTATTGTTGATACTACTGGTTCCGGAGCAGGTTTTTGAGATCCTCTGTTTGGGGACCTCATCCCAGACTCTTCAGCTTCTCCCTCCATAGTGCTCCCCTCTCTAAGCATATACAAATGTTCCATTTCTACCCTGAACTACAAGCAGAGATTGCTCCTCGCTTCATCAGGAATGGCCGCAGCTGGCTTCTCGTCCTTACATACCGAGAGTCTTAAGACAATGCTCTCCACACAGCACTTTCTTGCTTCCCTCTTCCTCCTCCCCGCGCTGCAAGCAGACTGGGCCTCACAAATGTGCTGAGTAAGCACGTGCATTGGGCCTGTAGGGCCCAGGATTTTCCAGGCTCCCTACACCCTGTGTGATTCAACTTCTCTCTACGCCCCACGCTGTTCGGCTCCGCACACACCATTGATTCTCCCTCAGATGTTACAGCATCTCTTGACCCTGGGTTTCCTTCTGCCCTTCTCAGTGTGCCGATCTTGTCTCCTTCTTCAGCGTGTTTGCTTTTCCACTGTCCCTGTAGGTCTCGGTCATCCTCTGACCCCCGTCTTTGACTCTCTTCCTCTCGCTCTACTCACTCAGACTGAGAACTTTCATTCGGAGTTCAACTACAACCTAAACCCAATTACTCCAAAACTAAAACTTTCCTAACCTGCAAATAAATAGAGCGGCCAGCAGTGAGATAACTGATGGGAAGCCATTTGTTCAACAGGGACCCCGAAGTCTCAGGGCCTGAAACTCAACCCATGAACTTCTACCTCACAGCCATTCCCTTCCCGTCGCTTTCTACCTGACAAATGGCGGCCGCAGTTACACAGAGCAGCTTCCTGTCCGGGCGCATCCCAGTTCCGGCCCAACCAAATCCTGAGTCTATCGCGCATGTCACCCTCGGCCCCCACCGTCAGGCGCCGCTCCCGTGTCTGTCATCTGCGATCCAGACCAGCGCGGCAGCTGCAGTGCAGGCCTCTGTCCTTCCCATCCCTGCATGATAAACCTTTAGGGAAAATATGTAACAGCCAATCGGTACCACTGGAGTAAAGGTGTCAAGACCTCTCGGTGGCATTGACGTTTCAGTATTTCAGTGCTTGGACTTCCCCTCCCTATTTCTAGTCCCCTTTTTCTCATTTTAACTTCTAGCAATAATCAAATGATTTAATTGACTCTCGAAACACCTTATGCCCCCCCCTCCCCCGTGTCTAAAAACTTCTGTATATTCTATTCCCTCTGTTAGGGTCTGGGTCTACAGGTCCCTCTGGGGGCCTCACCTGATCACAGACTCGATGTAGAGTGTGTGAGGCTGGAATTGCTTCATGATGCAATGCCAGGCTCAAGGGCACTAGGCTTAAGGGCACGAGTGCTGCCGCCCTGAGTAGCCTGAATAAAAAGGGCAGGGAGACACTGTTAACGCTCCCCTGATGCTTTTGGTAACTGGCATCCGCCATGCTGTTCCTCCCCTGTGGGCCGTACTGGGCATGCCTGCCTTGGAGGTAGCAGACTGACTGACACCTGAACTGTAAACCAAGTAAATCGCTTCCCCTCACACTCTGGGCGTCCGGTATTTTGTCTCAGCAACAAGAGAAAAAGCAACACAGTCTACTATTAAAAATCTTTGCTCCACCATTGTCTTTTTTTTTCTTTTTAATAAAACGTTCCCCAATTCCCTTGGATTTAGGGCCTTTTCTGGCTCCCATTCTATTTGAAACCTGCTTCCATTAAAGCAATTGTCTGTGCCTAGGCCTATTAATCCACCATTTAAAAGTAAGTCCTTGACTCCCTAGTGCTGAATGTAACACCTGGCCCCAAATATGATTTCTACTGACAATTATTTTTAAACTGGACATACCACAGACACTGAACAAGGACCACACTCCCCTGACTGGGCAGTAAGGGAATCATAAAGATTTCAGGATCGTTTTTAGTTTTTAACTTTGCTCCTACTATCTTTTAGATATCCAATGTCACAGATTTATTTCAACTCATTCGGAATATATTTAATTTGTTCAGAGACTTGGAGGCGACACTGAAATTGGATTTGGGCATGGTTGGGAATCTGTTAAAAGATTTTTTGGAGGAATTTTCTCATTACAACTATTTTCACTAGTCAGAAGAAGAAGGAGAAAGGCTGAGAGAAAGTAGTACTTGGGAGTTTTTAATTTTCTATAAGTACTTGAGTTTGGTTTCTGCCATTTTAATCAAAGATAACCACCCCAATTTGTGCTGTATGCAACTGTGCTGTTATTCCTGTAGCTGGCCCAAGTTTTATGGATGACTTACACAGCCCCCTTGTGAGCCCAACTATTTTTGTACTATTATGATACCATCAATAAAATCATATAAAATTTTAAGGCCAAGAGTAAATTCTGCAATTAAAACATGGCACACGTGGGTATTTTCATGGTCTTCAGTAAAGGCTTTACTGTCCTGAAAACCCACCCTGTACATGAATCATCAAGGGACAGAAAGTTTCTATTTTTCTGCTCTTGGCTTTTCAATCTAACAGGGGGCCATTCGCACCTCAGAGCAGGGCTGGTGATAATGTGTCATCATCCAAGTGAAAACACAAAGTGCCTCAAAACAGGTTGCACAGGACCTGCATCAAGCTTAAGTAATCAAGTCTTGCCTTACAGATATTTTCCAGAAAAAAAAAATGGTTCACATGATACATAAAATGAATATATATTTCAGAATCAAGACACAAAAAGAAATAGAACTAAATGAACATATTTGCATTTTATGTAAATGTCGATGCACATGTTGTGGGGCAAGTTGGCTGTCTGGTGGAGAACATACCTCACTTCAAATTAGTCATCACTTGTCACTGACTACGAAAATGCCGACAGATCTCTACTAGATAAAAAATAGATCATACCAGCCTGGGGGGAAAAACCCACTTTTATGATGAAATTTACTTATATTCATCCAAACACATTGTAGGCTTTAGACCAAGCAGAAGAATGTCCAAAAAACTTTGAACAATCCAGATATCCCTATAATTATCTAATGATATTTTCCCCAGAGTAAAGAACTTAAAAACAAATGGGAAATTCCAAGATGTTTAACAGCCAGAGAATATGTATACCCATAGAAATTCTGTCCTCAGACCACAGAACATTACAGTCCTGCTGTGCGCTGACACGGCCAAACCTTTAGTGATCTGTGCTAGCATCTATCTCCTTTCAGAAAGTGGGGGAGAATTGCATTTCAAGAAAAAAAATTAGAAAACACTAAAAAGGAGAAGTAAAAGACAAAGATCTAGAAGAACATTATTTTAAAAAGAGGTAAAAGAATCAGGAAATTGAGTAATCATTAATAACAAGTAACACCCACTCATCCCTTCCTTGTGCGAGGTTTTGCACATTTTTGTTGTTATTCCTCACAACATTTTAAATATAATTTGCAATACTCCTAATTTACAAATAAAAAAATTGAAATATTACAACACTTGCCCCAATGTGCTATATGACTTATCAACAATGTAGATGGGCTTGCCTGGGCTACATAGTGAGTTCAGGGCCAGCCTGGACTACAAAGCGAGACCCTGTCTCAAAAAAAAAAAAAAAAAAAGAATAACAATGTAAATGGAATTTGAATTTGATCTTACCAATTCTAAGCCCCAGTACTTAGGCACACTACAGACCAAGACAACCAATGCTAATGGGAAACACTGTACAGTAATTCTCAATATTTGAAATTTTGTAAGATGGTAGAAAAGGAGATGCATTGTGTTCTAAAGGAGGAATTCCCATGCCCATGTGTAGCAGAGAATCATCTCTGGGGAACTTTAAAAGAAAACAATATACCCCAAACAAAAATAACAACCAAAACCAAAACAGAAGAAAAACAATTCTCAAGATCCCACCTCCAGATTCTGTTCTAGCCCATGTGGTGTGCACACCAGGACATGATTTTTACAAGGCCCTCTTAGGTTTGAGAACTCCTGCTCTATACCACAAAAGCGAACAAAAGCAAAAGAATCATTCAGAGCCAGGTTTGGGTTTACATTCAACAAAAGATAAGTCGTGCCAAACAAAATATAAACACACACACACACACACACACAGCTTCCCAAGTGAAGCAGCCATTCCCTTCTACAGCATCATACTATCACAGGAAAAGCTCAGTAGGCAGCAACCAGAGCCTCTGCCAATGAGCAGACAGTGTGTCTCTGGTCAAAAACAGTGGCTTGGGACTGTGATAAAAACTGCATGGTACTGGCAAAGTAACAGACCCGAGGGCCAGTGGAATAGATTAGAAGATCCAGGCACAACCCCGGATACACTAAGCCACCTTATCTTTGACAAAAGAGCCAAACATCCCCAGTGGAAGAAAGACAGCCTCTTTAACAAATGGTGCTGGAAAAACTGGGCTTTAACCTGCTAAAAACTAAAGCTAGACCTATCTCTTTCACCATGCACAAAACTAAACTCACAATGGATTCGAGACTTAAACATTAAAACAGAAACAATAAACCTGCTAGAAAATAATTAGGTAAAACTCTTGGAGACATTGGCTTAGGCAGCGACTTCATGAATAAAATCTCTATAGCACCAGAACTAGCAGAAAGAATCAACAAATGGGATCTCATCCTACTGAAAAGCTTCTGCACAACAAAAGAAATCACTGGCACCCCTAAAAGATAACCAACAACATGGGAAAAAGTCTTTACTAGCTGTTTGTCAGACAAAGGGCTATTATCTACAATATACAAGGAACTTAAACAAATCAGTCTCCCCAAGTTTAAAGACCCAATTCCAAAATGGGCATCTGAAACGAACAGACACTTCTCAGAGATAGAAGTCAAAGAAGCATATGAAGAAATATTCAACATTGCTGGTCATTCGAGAGATGCAAATGAAAACACTGAGATTCCATCTCACTCCACAAAGAATGGCGCCTATTACAAAATCAATGAACAATAAATGCTGGTGAGGCTGTGGGGAGAAAGGAACCCTTCTCCACTGCTGGTGGGATTGTAGACTTCTGTAACCACTGTGGAGATCTGTGTGGAGATTCTTCAGAAAACTAGGACTAGAGGTCCCATTCAACCCTGCTATCCCCCTGCTAGGAATATACCCAAAAGAATTTTAAAAATCACATTGGAAAGACAGATGTACACCCTTGTTCATAGCAGCTCAATTCATGATAGCCCAATCTTGGAAACAACCTAAATGCCCATCAACTGGAGACTGGATAAAGAAGATGTGGTTTTTTGGGCCGGAGATTTAGCTCAGTGGTTCCGGCGCCTGCCTCGCAAGCACAAGGTCCTGAGTTTGATCCCGGTAACCACATACAATGTTGGGCATGGTGGCTCACGCCTGTAATCCCAGCACTCAGGAGGCAGAGGCAGGAGGATTGCTGAGTTCCAGGCTTGCCTGGGCTACATAGTGAGCTCAGGGCCAGCCTGAACTACAAAAGCGAGACCCTGTCTCAAAAAAAAAAAAAGAAGAAGATGTGGTTTTTTTAAAAAAATGGAGTATTATTCTGCCATAAAGAATGACAAGATTGCTTCATTTATGTACAAATGGAGACACCTGGAAGACACACTAATAAGTGAAATAAATAGAACACAGATATGCAAATACAGGATCTTTTCTTTGAAATAAGCACCTGTAGAGGTAAAGGAGCTCTAGAATGTATGATAGTTTTTATAGAATGGGAAATATCCAAAAGGAATGTGGTATGGGAATGTATGAAGAGAAGGAATAAATATGATTTGGAAAAAAGTAAAAGAGTATGTATATAGGGGGTGGGGAGGGGGGGTGGGCAGGGATGTGGGTAAAAATGAGAATTGACCTGTGTCACATATTGGTTCAAATTCCCCAATGTTTTATGTGATTGTGAGCTGTGTATATAGTGTACCAATAAAGTTTACTGAATAATGCATAAAAAATAAAACAGTGGCTTGGGAAGGAAGCCGGTCACGTGTCTTAGCCTGGGCCAATCAGAATGAACTCACAGACTTCTGCTTGGTGAGTTCATTCTGATTGGTGAAGGGAAGGAAATATCTTCTCTTGAACGCTGGTGGTGTTTGCGTGTGAGACCCGACACTCAGCAGCTGTCATTGTTTGTGATCTAGAAGACCCCAAAAGCTCACATGGTAAAGGCTGGATAATGAGGCTGCTACTAACAGGGATGGGAACTTCAGAAGGTAGGGCTTAGTGGGAGAAAGGAGCCCCCCACCCCAGGATTGCCAGGAAGGGGATGGCTCTGCAGTACCAGCCCCTGCTGCCCTGGTGCTCTGTGCAGCCACCAGCCAAGCGTGGACTGAAATCTCTAGTACTGTGTTTAGTTGTCTTTGTCACGATTTTGTGACAGCAATGGAGGGATGACCAGCACAGCAGCCACTGTGCTGCCAAGAGTCTTTATCGAAGTATACAAGAAAGGGCCGGAGATTAGGCTTAATGGTTCCAGTGCCTGCCTCGCAAGCTTAAGGTCCTGAGTTCAATCCCCAGTAAACACGGACAACAATGCTGGTCATGGGTGACTCACGCCCACCAGCAATCGGTACCATATACCACAGTGCCCGGCATGGTGGCTCACGCCTGTAATCCTAGCACTTGGGAAGCAGAGAAAGGAGGACTGCTGAGTTTGAGGCTTGCCTGAGCTACATAGTGAGAGCTATAAGCGAGACCCTGCCTCAAAGCAAACAAAAAAATTATACAAGAAAACTTAACTGTACTTTTCAGGTGAACGAGCCAATAAAGTGGCTTAATCTTATCCCAGAAGCTGGTTTGAACTGAGATAACTTATCCAAAACCCTCTGGATGGCAGGGTGAGATACAATCAGGTAGCTCACTCTCCACTACGTGATCCCATGACTTTTTAGACAATTTATATCATTAATACCTGTATTAAAATGCAGAACAGTGCAGGGACAGGCTTCTTCAGCCTGGAACCCCCCTATGCCAAGGAACTCTCCTCACCTACTCTTCTGTGTGACGCCTCCTCAGTGGCAAGGTCTTCGAAGAGGAACCAGTTCCCAAGCTGCCTTCTCAGTCCCAGAGCATGTTACTGTTCCCCTCTGTCATCTCTAGTTCCATGTGGACTTTTTCTCAAGCCCGTCTCCCCCTAAACTAGGCTGTGATACCCCAAGGACAGCATTCCTGCCCCTGGGCATTATGTGTTTATACTCACACGCCTGAGCAGAGTAGCGTGAATCTCACTAAAGGAGTATGACCATTTCTAACAAGGGACTGGAAATGCAAAAGTCTGGGAATAAATAACCACTGGGCTATTAAATGCCACGAGTGTTTAGTTGAATATAAAGTTAAAAAAAAAAAGCGCCTTCCACGTGTTACCTTGTACTAAAGGAATCAAAAAGAAAGACAACCTCCATCTTGCACTGTTGATTTCCAATTACAACTGTTTTGTTTTTTGTCCCAGAGGCTTATAATTCAATTTAGGTGTGGTAGGGTTTATGGGGCCGAAGGTAGTTTATAATCTTCTCCAATTTTCTTAAGCTTACTCAGAGCTTAACAACTAACTGAAGTTTTCTACAATAAAGGTGGAAAACTCAAGTCCTATCATACCCTGCGTTAACGCATAAAAACTCAATTTAAAAAATATTACACACACCAAATAAGACCTGTCTTCTGGAATGTGACCTACAGCACCTCACAACTCTGAATTCAACCACCATGCTGGGTTAGCCGAGGGAGACTGGTCGTGTTTCTTCTACACTCGCTGCCTCTCTCCTTTTCTCCTAAGAGAGAAAACTGGTGAGACAGAACTCTACCTGATTCGTTCTGCTCATCCAACTATCTGACCTTGAGTGAAATTTCTGGATTGAATATGTTTTCTAGAGGATAAAATTAGAAAGGAAATATGCAATGTGAGCGATGAGTCTATTTGCCATTTATTTCAATACTCTAGTTCTCAGGAACTATAACGTTTCCTATAACCCAGATTCCTCGCAGAGAATACTCAGGCTGGTTAAAAGGAACAGTTCTGAGCCACACATAAAGGTCCCTTCTAAAAGCACGAAAAAGGCAATGAAGTACATCCTTCTGCAAAGCATCCAGGAAGCAGGTCCTGATGACACCTAGGTATATGTCAGGCTTCTGACCTGGAGAACCGTAAGATGCTTAAACTTGTGGGTTTTAAAGCCATTGAGTTTGTGGTAGTTCAGAAGCGTGTACACTGACTTCCCCATACAGGTGACTGCAACCCCCTTGAGACTGAGCTGTGCTGTTACCTTAGCGAACATGAGACATGTCAGTAAGGGATGGTCCTAAGTTGGGTGGAGCTCACTGGGTAGAACATTAGGCATTTCTAGCTTCACGTCAGAGATGAGTAAGACCCTAGTCATAAAATGAAATGGTAGTCCTTTACTTAAGAACAGATACTGAGTAATTTGCTAAACCTTTTCCCCTTATTATCTATCTAGGCAGATCAGTAATAGGTTGTATGGAGTTAGATACAAGAAAACAGAAGATGAAGAAACAAGCAAAAAAAAAAAAAAAAAAGATGCTGTGAAAAGGAGACAGTAAAATCGAACCTCAAAAAATTAAATTATTGGGCCAGAGATTTAGCTCAGTGGTTCTAGCGCCTGCCTCGCAAGCGCAAGGTCCTGAGTTCGATCCCGGTAACCACATACAATGCTGGGCATGGTGACTCACACCCACCAGCAATCAATACCACATACCACAGTGCCGGGCGTGGTGGCTCATGCCTGTAATCCCAGCACTTGGGAGGCAGAGGCAGGAGGATTGTGGAGTTCCAGGCTTGCCTGGGCTACATAGTGAGCTGAGGGCCACCCTAAACTATAAAGCGAGACCCTGTCTCAAAAAAAAAAAATTAAATTCTTTAAAAATGCAAATAAATGAAACAGGGCACAGCACTTACCTAGACATTCCCAATGCCCACCAAACAGACTGTGACGCTCGTTAATACAGAGGTGGCTGCCTACGACCCCCAGCAACCCCAGAAGAAGTGCTGTGCTCCAGGAAGTTCCCTGAGCAGAAGAGCAGAAGCTACTAGGCCTCAACTCTGGACCTACCACTAATTCATTTATTGCTGTGTGACTTCCACAAGAATTCTAAGTACTTAATCTGCATATGTTCATGCGCCTGAAAAGCAGAAAACAGTAACAGACCTGTTAAGATTGGTATGAGGATCAAATGGATAATTTACACTAACGCGTTCAGTAAATCTTCATGGATTACACAGAATGAATGGTGGGGGTGGATGACAGAGTGAGCGAGGCATTAATTTACATTCTCCTCTGTTCACTGCCTCTTTGTTTCTCTCCCAATGCACAGACTGCTGGGTGCCTCAGGCAGTACGTGGCAGTGTTGAGAGCAAATCTGGGATGTGGGAAGGGAAGGACCCATGAGCCCCAGGTCAGGGGAGACAGGCAGCCTGGCCCCAGATTCTAGGCAGCGCAATGTCCCCAGATGGAGGAGATTCTGGGGAGATGAGCTTTGGGGAACTGGAGTCCCATGGATGGCCAGGAAGCTCCAGAGAGCCACAGATCTGCAGATGTAGGACAACCTGAGACCCACACCCTAAGAGGCTGGTCCTGGGGACAATCCCAGACCCTAGAGGAAAGATTACGACATCCTTCACACCAGGGGGAAGCAAGGTCAGAGCCAGAAGCTGAGTAGTTGCACAGGAAATAAATGAAATGTTACTTCTTCCCTAGTGTGAGTCTCTGGACTGAGATGAACACCCATAGCAGTGTCTAACTTCCTCACTAACAGATTTCTGCAGTTCACAACGCTCAGTGTAATGAATGCTAAACTCACTGGTTTTACTTCCTGAGTACGGTACATACACATGAGCCCCCAAAGAGCACACACACTGTGCTGCAGTAGGGAAAAGAATATCAGCAAGGTGCATCCTCTGCAGTGATTCTCTGTGGGCCCCTGAGCATAGAGAGGATGTTAGGTGAAAGCTCATTGGTCAGTGGGTCACAAACTGTCTAGAGCAGCTCACACTCCCTGGACCCGTACAATCCACAGCACCTTCCTGTCAACCATGGCTGACAGTGGGGGTGTAGCAGGGTGTGATGAGTGGAACTTTCCTCCCAAGCACAGAACACAATTCATGATCAAAGTGTCCCTTAGGCACTGGCATAAACCTAGAATTCATGATGCGGGGATTACTTTAAACCATTCTCGATCACTTGAAAATGGAACCAGAAGATATTAGACTAGGGCCTTGTCTATCTAGTATTCTAGAGCTCAGAGGAGTGCTCAGCCCAGAAGAGGATAAATATTTGACAAAAAAGTTTTTCTCCCAGTGCTCAGAATAATTGCTGGGTCTCGAACTGTGTTCTTTTGGATGGAGCAAGTGCCTCTCATCACAACCTGGCACGCCCCTGCTGTCAGCCAGCTGTGGATTATAAACTTCTTCCAGTTCCTTCTTATGGCGAGAAGCAGCACAGGAAGGGCTCTGCCCCGGGTTCTGGACCCTAACCCAGTGTGTGTCCCAGCAAGGCTGCGACTTATAAATCAGCAAGGAGACCACGTCCCCAGTGCAGAATGCCAGGTCTGTTCCCAGGGCACATGGACAAGAAGTGTTTCTACATTTCCTCTGATATTAGTACATTCATTAGATTTTGCAAAATGTGGGGAGAAGTGCAAGGATCGGGAAGCTGAAGCCCTCGCCCCAAAACTGAGCCGCCTGAGCATTATTCGAAACCTGAAGAATCTGCCTCAGAGAATCAACTGGTTTCATAGGACATCACAAGCGTGAGTGTCTTCCTCTCAACTGGAATCTACCGAGCTCCTGCTGCGAGCACAGTTGGTGCTAAGAAACACATAAGACGTGCTCTGTCCTCCGAAAGCTGCTGACAGGTATAAATAACTACAACTAAGATGTCCGGCGAGAAATGCACTTGTACTTCACACAGTTCCTCCCCATCTTGGCTGCAAATCAGTACTAGGGGATTATTTTCCCTGAGAAAAACCAAGATGTGCGCTGGGCTGGGTGAGGGGCAGTGCTGTGTCCTAAGCGCCACCCCTCCCCCCAGGTCCCTGAGCTACACAGGCCACACCCGGGATTCCCGCCCATCCCCAGAACCTGGGCGCAGGGCGAAGACAAGGGCTGCGGGTGGCTGAGAACAAAGGAGGAAACACGGAAGTGAGGAGTGAGGGCGAAGGCCTGCGAGCCAGAGAGCGATCAACTGCCGCAGAGGAACCAGCCTTTACCGAGGGCACCTGCAAGTCCTAAACTGCCCCAAAGAGATAACAACCTTCTCTGGCAGATGCTCAAAGGAGAGGTCACGCACAGGTGCTCTCCTGGCAGTGCCCACGCCCGTCAAGCCATATCTGATCCTGTCTGAGAGACTTGACAGAAACAGTCTGCGGACCAGGAAATCCAGAGTGCGGCGCTGCTCCAGGGAGAAGGTGATGCCGGGCTGGGGCCAGGCAGCCAGCGGTCACGAGCAAGGGAAGCGCCAAGGTCCGGCCTCAGGACGGCTCCTCTGAGGCTGGCTCACCCGGTTCATCGGGAGGCGAGAAGAGAAGGAAGACACCCCCCTCCGCTACCACCCCAGTCCCCTCTCACCCCCCTTCGGGAAGGGCGTGGAGCTCGTTAACCCCAGGTCAGGAGTATAGTGAAACTGTATTTTCTGGGCTCCCGGGATGTGGGAACTTACCCCTCCTGCAGAAAGGCAATGCTCTGGAACAGTCAGTCGTCCAACTTGGAACTCTTATCAGAAATACAGCTTGATGTCTTGAGTTTACATTAAAAATTTGCTTTATAACATTTATTAGCCAGTATTTCCGTTAAGATACTGTGTAACAGTGACAACGAGAGAGCGCCACTCCACACTGATTAGAATGGGTATCATTTGCTACATGAAAAGCAAATGTTGGAAAGAGTGTGGAGAAACCGGAACGCTTGTGCACCGCTGGTGAGGACACAAACTGGTGTTGCTGCTGGTCCCAATGGTCTGGCAGTTCCTCGAGGAGTTAAACCGAGATTTACCCTTTGACCCACCGATTCTTCCCTCACGTGGATGGATGCATGAACAAAAGGTGCTCTGCACACACGACGGAATATTCTTCAGCCAGAAAGGGACTTTAGTGCAACACATGTAGAATGGGTGAATCCTGGGGGAAGCAAAAGAGGCTAGACACAGAAAGAAAGTACAGATTCCACTTACGTGAGCTTCCTAGACTCAAGATCACAGAGACAAAGCAGACTGTTGGAGCTAAAAGCTAAGGGGTGAGAAATGGAGCAGTACTTCCTAAGGGGGTAACATTTCTACGCAGGCTAATGAAAACACTTTTGCTTTGTTTTGGATTTGAACTGGGAACTGAACTCGGGACCTTTGTAGTAAGTGAACTCCAGCCCTTCTGAAATTTCTCACTTTGTGGCAGCACCTCATTTCGAGCCCAGTCAGGGTTCAAATGTGCACTCTTCCTGCCTCAGACTTCCAGTGTGCTGGAACTGTAGGCGTGCACATGCCACCTAGCTATGAAAATATTTTGGAAATAGTGACAATGACTGCAAAACACTATGAATCCAACTAAAACCATCAAATCATATACTTGCAAGGGTTCCAAAGTGAGCTAGCAGTGTGGCTCAGGGGTAGAGAGGAGCTTAGCATACACCAGCTCTTGGCTTCCATCTTTAACACCAGAAAAGGATTAAAATGGTAACGTTCATGTTCTGTGCATTTTATTGTATACACACATGCAACACAAACAAAACAAAATCCCAAATGACCAAAGAAAACTGAAACAAGGGAGAAAACAATATGAGTATTAAAAGAATAAAGAATTTATCAAGAAATTTTTTTAAACGAGGGAGAGTATGCGGTAATGACACACTTCAAAATACAGAAAGCTGGTATAATTCGGTTGCTTATATTCATGAGGCCCTAAATTCAACCTCTAGGACTGAAAAAAGTAGAAAAAACATACAATATTAACAATAGTGCTGTACTGACCACATTTGTGTCTATGCCTGGAGGTTTTTAATTGCTATACATATATTAACTCATGCACTTATCACAATAACACTCAGAGACAGATTCTATTTTTATCCTCCTTTTAAAGTTAATGATTCTGAGACACACAGAAGTAACTTCTCCCAGGTCACAGAGCTAGAAAGTGGTAAAGCCTGGGATTATACTAGGAAGTGTGGATCTAGCAATTGTATTTTTAACAACTAAGCTGCTTGCTGATATAAAAGATCAGGAAAAAAAGAGGTTGAGAATGGGGACGTACAAATAACCACAGGTTAAAGTGAAAGAGAATGATAAAGGATGATAAAACCAACACATTCTCTCATTTAAAAGTCAAATATAAGTTGTTGAAGAAATAACACAGCACTATGATGCTCTTAGGCTCATCCAAGTCCCTCTCAGAAGACAGACAAAGCAGGAAGACTGCTGGATCTCAGGTGATCAGATCTGGTTTTAAATCCTAATTCAAGGACTTCTGCCTCACCAGCAGGCCCTTATTGACTACCTGCCAGGCACCAAGTGAGGTGCTGACTATTTCACTTCAGGTTTTTGAGTCCTCACTGCTATGTTTTGAAATGGGCCTGAGGTCTACCTCACAGGGCTGTGATGAAAGTCACCTGAGGTAAATTAGGTGTGACCACTCTGCATTCTTAGCTGGCACCCAGTAGTAGTTGATTGAAGATACTTTCTGTTGCCTAATTCCTCAGAACAAGACTCCTTGATAATGATAAGATGTATAAGTCTTGGTGCCCGCTCTTTCAATGAAGGCATTGTGCCTGACAGGCTGGAGACAAACAGATACAAACAGCTACCTAGTTCCTTGTGCCTCACCCTGTTTCCTACCCTCAAGCCAGACAGATGGTGACACATGGCATGACACCGAGTCAGATTTTTTTTCCACACTTCCCAGAAGAGGTAGGAAAAAAAGAAGAAAAAAGAGAAAGAAAGAGCAGGGGAAAAAGGAGCATGGAAGATGAAATGGAAACTGGGGGCAAAGACAGAGACCAGGAGTTACTACCCCCCTACTGGGAAGCCAGAGATGGATCTTGCATAAAGTTCTCTCCTCTCCTTTCTCTTTACAACATCACATATAACCAACCATGCCCACAAACCAAAGACTGCATAAGAATTCTCCAAATCCTAAAACCCCTGCTGTTTTCCATTCTCCTAGGTACTACTATACACACATTTAAATGATGACTTTTTAATTTACAATATAACCAAAATAGTTAATAAAGAATTTCATTTCTGGGGTATCCATTAATCAAGATGACAGAGAACTTAAATAGATGGCCTATAAGCAAGCCTTACACTGAGCATTAGCTATTCACTGAATTATCTTGTCTATTAAATTATAAGATCCTGGAATCAAAGAACATATTTAACATAACCTAGTCTCTGTAAGTATTTGTTATATCTGTGTCTTGTGCTCGTGGCATATACAGTTC
Organism: Thryonomys swinderianus; assembly: GCA_004025085.1. NCBI lineage: Eukaryota > Metazoa > Chordata > Mammalia > Rodentia > Thryonomyidae > Thryonomys > Thryonomys swinderianus. Next base: position 14,908 of record PVIC010039538.1, read on the forward strand.
TGAAACAAAAACGTCATACATTCTACACAAATTACATCTCTAGATAAGTTAGACACAATTTTATTTATGCTCGGTAAACTTGTACTTAATTTTTAAAGTCTTGTGTTGCCAAGGAAAACCTCACCATTAAACAATATATTCACACTATTTCACCAAGTCTCATTAAAGAGACCCAATGCCTAGAACCCTTGAGAGAGGAAGGAGGTGGGGTGAAAGCAAATGAAACCCAAAGGTCGCAGAACCATATTTAAGGTCATACCAGGCAAGCTGCTTCCCAACACAGCCTTCTACATGTTCACCTGAACTTCTTGTAACTTGAGTGTGTGAATTACATGACAGCCCAGCAAAGTGTTGTGCCTGACTAGTGAGGAAGTTTTATGTCAACAGAAGATGAATTGCACCAAAGAAACAGAGGCTGGGCAAGTCCAAACATGTCCGCCTACCCACAAGTTTGATCCCCCGAGCACCTTCTCCTCCTCCTGCCAACCCATCTTAAACCTTCAAGGATGTAGATATTTTTAAAGACTTATGTAAGAGACAGCGTGAGAGAGTATTATAGCAGAGACAATGTCTAGCTTCATTCTAGACACTAAGGGATATGGGGATTTCATCATATTTGGGAGGTGGAGAGTTTTTATGTCAGCTGCCTGTGCTGAAATTTAACAAACATGCCAATTTCCCATCATGTGCTCCCTGGCTTTGCATGCTGCGGTTTAAAGATGGAAACAATAATCCTTTACAGCAATGACTAATGTCTTATGAGGAATACTGAAAATATTTGAGATGGTTTTCTTTTTGAATTACAGATGACAGTCGCACAGAGGTCACCCCTCTGACCGATCATCTTGAGAACTGCAGACCCTCCACTGTTCTCCACAGAGGCTCCTTCCACCACACAGCAGGACCCCCACACTGGGATCTGGCAGCTCTCAGCACGGAGCCCTGAAGTGCCTGCGAGGAGACCTGGGTCCTCTGCAACTTCCTTCATCACCTGAAGATATTCAGAATTCCTGGCACTTGCCTTTTAGCTCTGGTTCCAGGTGACCCCCAAGAAAATCACAGGTTTTCTGCATACACGTCCCACCTCCAAACCACACTACAGAGTAGTCTCTTCACTTTTTATGACTCTACTTGCTGGACCAACCTACCATTTTTGAAAGAGAAGCAAATTCACTGCAGACAAGCAGCAAGGGAGCCCACTGAGGGAGCAGGGAAGGCTGAGGGAAAAACTCGTCTGGAGAAAAAGGAGCCTACACGATGTGTCCTTGGCCCCAGCGCAAGGCTCACACAAAAACTCCTCAGTTTACTCTGCACAATGGAAATGTGTTCTGTACTCATCGAAGGGGAAAGAGGTGTGAAAGACAGAGGAGAAGAGGCAGGTTACACACAGGAGAACTGGTGGTTGGGCTTCAGGCAGAGGAGATATGCTGGAAGAGGTAGAGCAAAAGATGGCAAAGGAGCAAAGAAATGCCAGGCAAAGAAGTGCTAACACACAGAAGAACTGGAACCAGAACCAGAACTAGAACTGTGGGAAATCCCATGATACCATGAGCCCATAACTTACATTTCATCAGGTTTGGGGTTCCTCAACAGAAAGTTTCTATCTACTTCTCAAACCCGGTGGGGTATCAGATGTATCTATGCTACCACAGCGCCATCTAGTGGAGTGGTGGGACTTATCATGACCTACTGGGAACTATTTAGAACTGACCGTAATTTTAAGTATTCCAGGCAATAAAAACAAGCGACAGAATAAATATGTACAACTGAACTCCACATATTGTATGTCCTATTGGCTACTTCCTTTCAGGACAAGGGGAGCATCACTTTACAGTCCACATCTAATAGACGTCTTCCTCAGCCCTCATTTGAATCAGTGCAGCTATTGAGTTTCTCAATAAAAAATACATTGCCCTTTAAAAGATATGACCTTTTTCAGCAATATAAAACTGTCTCATTTCTTCTAACTGTGTCTACTTTAAACACTTCTTTACACGGACTGATGTCATGAAACACGAATATATGCATATTATATATAAACTACAAATAAATCATAATTAGTCATTACTATATATATTTTATATATAGTAGTTATATAGTATATATATATATTTTATATATAGTATATATATTTTATATATAGTAGTTATATATATTATATAGAACTATATATTATA
>PVIC010039539.1:0-17082 GCA_004025085.1 Thryonomys swinderianus
GAGGTCATTGCGCCTGAACCCATGGTTGAGAGGCAGCAGCTGAACACACACATCAGACAGCAAGGGCTTGAGCTGCAAGGAAGAAAATGAACACAACGTTCTGAAGCACTCCTTTAAAGCTCTGCTTCCGTAAGACCAAGCACATGTGGACGCAGAAATATAGCTTCCCTAAGCATAAATTTGAAATAATGTAATTATATTTTCCATTATCTATGTACCATGATTAGCCAGGAAATTTAAAAAATAGCAACAAAAATCAACAAAAAAAATCCTTGAAATATTTCTCTAACTCTTCCCCCGAATCTTTCTCAAGCAAAGATACTGGTACATGTCTATAAAGAAGGGTCAGATTTGCTAACTCTTGTAGTCAAGAACGTTAAAAATAGATGAAAAGCTTTCACGAATTCTCATAAACTGTTTCCAAGTAACTGAAATTGATATTTGTATTTTTAAATTGCCACAGACTATAGTGGACTGATCAATAGTAGAATTATGCTATCTGAATTAGAAAAGGCAACAGAATGATGAGAATCAAATATTGTTATTGATTTCAAGTTGACTGTAGAGTTGTTCCTTTCAGAAGATTAAACATGTTAGTTTCACAGGCTTAGGATTGTGATAGGCCAGCACCTCCAAATAATTATATCAGAACGCCATAATGAGTACGGTAGGCTTAAGAGATATCATTTGGGTGATACAAAAGGTAAGAAGTACTGGGACCAGATTTAAAGCTTGGGTGTAGCTTTTAGACTTGGCCATGTGAATCTGGTGGCATATTTTATAAATTGACTATGACTCTGTGTATTAATTCCCCACTCATTTTGTTCCTAGATGCCACACATATATTTATGAGATTGTCACTGCCTGAAATATGCATTAAGGTGTTCAGGAATAAAACTGATATTTCATTTGATGACAAACTGTTTAAATTCTTTCAATGTGAAGATAGTGTTGAAATTTCTGATGCTAATTTATCAATATATAGCTTGTCTAGGAAATATAATACATAGTCTTCAAAGAAATGAAAAGAATACATAATATATTAATTAAATCCAAATTTCAAATATTTTCCTAATTGTAAAAGTATGGAAAAAATCACATAGCATTTATTTGTTTGCATTCACCACTAAATCTTGTTTTTCCGTTCTGTTTTTGCCTATTACCATATAACTCAATGGGGCTGTAATCACATGTAATCTTGTTGGTTTAAAGAGATTGTCATGTATTATTATAATTCTTTGTTCCATGATCACTGTTTTCATTTCACCACAGATGCCTAATCAGAAACTAAAGATGAGTAGTTCACATCTTATGATATGATAGTGACAAAATATATTTGGATGCCTATAATCTTGCAGGTGACACTGTAAGATGTTTACCTCAGAGTATTTTCTGAACTTTCAAACTTTTCTCTTAGCTGAAAAAGGAATAGATATGTGTTTAATATAGTTGTATATGTGTGTATCTTGGTTCATGAGCATAATTTCTTCTGAAAACACACTTAGAATCCAGCGCAATTGTATATCAAAAACAATTTCTTCATAAGAAATAATGGAAACTCACATGTTTTGTACAAAAACTCAAAAATATTCACATAGAAATGATTACAATGTTGTAATATAAAATATGAAGGAACATACAAAATATAAAGAAAAATCACAAGTTTACCTGCACTGATCTTGCAAAACCTTCCTGGCTTGTGAAAGGAAGAGAAGAGAGAAGGGTTATGGTATAAAATGATTTTCACTGTCACTTACAGAATCACTGTGATCTGTTGGTTCGATGGAATCTTTTCCTTTTTGGGGAAACAACAATGAACCTATCCAGTGACACTTGCTTTGGCCTCGCTTCGCAGAGTTCACAGAAAAGTGGCATCACCCTGTCAGTAAGCAGATTCACTGCTCGCACTGCTGCAGCCTCATTCAGGTGGTGCTTTTCTGCTGAGTTTTACACTTTCCCTTGCATTTTATACACCTCCCAGTATCATTTGAAAGGAGGGATTTCTCCATCTTTTTCTCCTCTTTCTCTGCAAATGAGATTTTCTACATAACCTCTTGTTGGACAGTGATCAGCCACAATCCCACAGAGAGAGGCAGAGACAGAGACAGAGAGACTATTGGCTCGGTTGTGATCATATGACATTTGGTATCACAGACTACTTGGATTGCAAGACATCGCTCATTTATCAAGTTGAAATGTAGGTTTATTGTGCAGAACATTTGCAGAATAAGTTACTTATGATCTAATGTTTTACTGTTTGTGTGTATGTATATATATTTACATGTATATACATATAATATATATGTTAAGTATATATGCAAAACTAAAAATATATAACATGATTATATAATACTATATATACTATATTATACAATTATATATTGTATGATATATATATATATATTGTGTGTGTGTGTGTGCATGTGTGTGTGTGTGTTTAGATGTTCTAAGTACATTTGTAAATTTATGCTACAGTAGGAATAAAAGCCATCAATTCCATCTCTGGACTGGTAATTGATATATCTTAGAAGAGTATCAGATACCAAAAGCAAGTCCAGTTATACTCTGTATCATCAGAAAACTAGTATACAATGTATGAGACAGTCTCAATCAGAAAATAAGATACAGATGTATTTTAGGGGTATATTCTTTACAAATTTTACTTTATATGAACATCATTTTATTTTAAGTAGAATTGTGAAGGAAATACAAATAATAATAATGAGTTTTAAAAAATTCAGAATAGTGTCTTGCATACACACAGTTGGAAAAATAAATACGAGGTACCTAGTGTTTTCATGGAAGCAAACTTTTATGCTAACAAATGATGTAACCAAATTTTAAGTGAGTTGATTAATTAGCCCAACTTTATCAGAAATGTTTATAAATGAGAAGGATTTTACCTAACAGTATTATTATGTAACTCAAAATATCCTTTTGCAATAAAATCAAACAAAAATATTTTAATCAGGAGTCATCATTTGGCCTGGTTGAAAAAAATATTGCTCAAGGTTATTTTAGATTGGAATCACTAGTTGGACAACTGATAGTTTAGAAACATACATTTTAAGGTTCAATAAATATGTAAATAGAGCCTCTGTAAACATGTTTATAATATCTTCTTGGTCCTTTATCTCACCATAAAAATAAATGTGTTTCAAAATAGATTAGCCATAAGGTTTTCATATATTTTCAACTTTCACAAGAAGTGACATCTGTAAGCCAGATGGAACTAATGAAAATATCCCTTTACTTCCTTTGTTGCTCAAGAGAAAATAATACTGATCATTTTGACCTCAAACAACTACACTTTATTGTCTACAGATTACATCCTCTTTCACATTTGCTCCTAGAACAAATTATTTCAACATTAATAAATTTTTCAATTGGTTTCTGTCTTGTTCTTGAAAAACATATTTTTCTTTCTTTTTTTCTCCTTTCAATCTACTGACAGAGATTTTCACATCACCCAGAAAATAAGATATCTGGATTCCCACACAGCTATCTAAGCACTAAACTCTAGTAGTAAAGGGCCATAAAATAAAGAAACTATTAGTGTAATTTTTATAATATGTATCAATATATATTCATTTAATATTTAAACGCAAAGCTTTAGAAGCTATTTCCAGAAATACCAAGATCCGGCATTCTTAAATAGACAGACAAAGTGGAAAACGTGAGAGTTTTCAGGTCAATTCATTGGAAAAATAAATTTGAGCATAAAGAGTTTGACTGGCAGGTTTAACAGTTCATTCTATTTGCCTCGTGTTGGGCACAAGCCATGGAGCTGGTAACAGATAACAATAGCAATGTGGCCACTAGAGACAGTGCAAATGTGGGTAACAGTGGAGAGCAGGGAGGAGATTCCTATCCTATAGGAACAAACTCATTAAGAAATACACTACAGCTGGGCGTGGTGGCTCACGCCTGTAATCCCAGCACTCGGGAGGCAGAGACGGGAGGATTGCTGAGTTCGAGGCTTGCCTGGGCTACATAGTGAGCTCAGAGCCAGCCTGAACTACAAAAGCAAGACCCTGTCTCAAAAAAACAAAACAAAACAAAACAAAACAAAAAACAAAAAAAAACCCCACTACATGTAGAAAAGAAGGAAAATGAGAAAAATCTGTGAGAAAAACAAATTTGATGGGATCAGGAAATCTTCAGCGAGGTTTAAATTTTAACACTGAGAACACAAAGAACAGAATGCTGAAGATTTACAAGTCAACATTCTCTACTAGACAAGAATCTTCTAAGTCAAGGAAAATATTTGTTTATTTCTTCATCCGGATGGCTTGGTAATTTGGTGGACTTTGACAATCAGTGGAAAAACAATACAAATTTGATTGATGAAGGGACGGATGAAAAAATCTCTCAAATCAACTCCATCAGTCACCATCTGTGAATACTCATATTCTACTAGGGAAAAAATAAGTAAATATTAAGTAGTGGATAGAAGGAATTGTTTCTCAAAAATACATACTTTGTGATGTTATTTTATTGATTATAAAACACTATCATAAACATATTTCTTCAAATCTAAGTGATAACGGAGTTGGCTTGCTTCTCTTAGAATTCTCTCATATACTGCATACTTATTAACTATTTTAAAACTGAAGTAAATGTGCAATAAATTGTTAATGATATTATTATACATGCTAATTATTATATAATTAGTAGTCTTTTTTGAAAAGTAGAAACATAGAAGTTGTATAATTAACTGTTGTAGTTGTTACAAAGATAAAGAGGTATGTTATTAAAACTCAAATTCTCATTTTAGCCTTATTTGCTTTACAATCCAGAAATAAAGTAATTTTCTGATGTAAAAGATAGTACAACTTTTCTGACTATTAAAAGAAAAAAATGTTGGTATCTTTTCTTACTACTTACCTTGTTCTCCGTTTCAATGACCAGTATAAAATTCGTTGAATTTTCAGAGGTTACATATAAACATTCATCACTGAGTCTGACTGTATAAATTCACAAGTTCTCTTGAGACTTTCAGTTGTGTGTGAATATGTGCATCTACGTGGTAATTTTTATCTATCCATCTATCTATCCTTTCTACCAATTGTCTCCTTTTTATTTCTGATATGTAGAGGGTATATATATATATATATATATATATATATATATATATATATATATATAAACTGTAAGGCTACTATATATAGTTATATAGTTGTATCTATCAGAAATAAAAAAATACTTCATATGAATTTAACGTAGAATAAAAAATTGTACAACTTAATGTACACATTGGCTTTTACGTTGTCAATAATGTCTTGCCTTATTTCAAAGGATTCATTAAAAAATGAGTTTTAGGGGCCGGGCATGGTGGCTCACGCCTGTAATCCCAGCACTCGGGAGGCAGAGACAGGTGGATTGCTGAGTTCGATGCTTGTCTGGTCTACATAGTGAGCTCAGGGCCAGCCTGAACTACAAAGTGAGACCCTGTCTCAAAAATAAAAAATGAGTTTTAGTATACTAAGAATATATAACACTCAAACTGAGTTTGACAGCAATTATAAATAATGTGGTAAAGATATGTAAATATAGTTAACAATGTATTATCACTGTTACACTAAAATGAGAAGCAATAATTCAAAAGGAACTACTTAGATATACAAATGTATCAATACTTTCCAGTATAAATTCAGAATCCTATTTTCCAGATATAATTCACCCTGGTTACCATTGATCCAATGTTTAAGCAAAGAAAACACATAATGGCACTAAAATGAGTGGACTGGAATTAAAATTTTTACCTTGCATCTGTAGTACAATGTTATTCTGATTATTATTGGATGTAGGGTGTGAAATGGATATAGAGATAATTTTTTTTTTTTTGTACTGGGGATCAAACTCAGGACCTTGTACTTGTGACAAGGCAGGCGCTGGAACCACTGAGCTACATCCCTCGCCTTAGAATGATAAAATTTTAACAAGTATGGAGTTTCACATCTGTAAAGGTAGGCCTTGGGAGGGCCTAATTATTGAAAAACTCTCCTTAAACCACAGTCTTTTCAATGTTATTCTTGTAATTACTGCCAGCCTTTATTTCTAAGGTATAAATTCTACTCTTTACTATGCTTCTTCCATTATGTAGCCATTAATGAAAACCATCTACATAGCATCAAACTATACAGTCTGTGATATTTAGCTTTTTAACCCTTTTTTGCCCTCACTTTCCTGCTTTTTGTGTTGGTAATGTTTTTAACAGCATATTTTGGTCTGAGTTTTTCAAACCTATTCTAGTGTTATCTTCATTATATACAGAAACATACATTAACTTTACACATTCATATATTTTCATACCATTCTAAAATGTGCAATATTATTTCCTACTATTAAATTTTGAGCATACTAAAGACTTCTATAAGCAATTTCTAACACGAAAGATTCAAACTTAATCGTAGTAAGGCAAAACTGAGCATTTTATAAGTCTTTAGACAAAATGACTACCATTTTAATATATTCACATGGTTTAAACTTCTTCAATTAACTTTTCCTTATTCAAACATGTTGATCAAAACTCAGACACCAGAAAAGGTGTTTGTTCTTGAAAGGCTGACAAGGAAATATTGCAGAATTCTGGGCCACATGTCTTGCACCTAACTATTTATATTTCCATTGAAATGTGAAAACCATGACAGACAATATGAAAATAAGAGGTATGGGTGCATCTTAATAAAACTGCATTACAGTGCTAAGTATCCTACTCTAATTTTTTCTGCTATTGGATATTTTTCTACTTTCCAGTTAAAGATATGGTATGAACTAAATGCCTTAGATTTAATGTACTTACTGTATCTGCAAAGATGGAGGTACATATTTTCACAATATTCCCCTTAACTTTGTGTTTTAACTATATTTTTAGAAATGTTTTTTTAAAACTAGGTTTTTCAAGATGGCATGGTGTATAATATTATCAGTGAATCATATAACCGTAGAATTACTCCTACTTCTCTGGTGTTATGAAGTGAGGCTTCTAATCTTGTGTTGCTTTGAGTAGAATCCCATTCATCCCATGAATCTAACTACTATGTTTTGCTGGAGATTTGCAGGATAATGAGGCAAACCATCCATGATGCTGTGACTCTCTGATACAAGAGCAACCATTGTATTTTCCAAGGTTAAAATGGCTCAGTCAGATTCTATTGTCCTGTGATTAGCGGTGCACTATGCACTCAACACTGTCTATTTCTGATATATTGGACTTTAGAAGGCAAGAATGATCAGGGCCACATGTTGACTGTGGGAGGCATGAGGTTCCTTTGTCTCTGTCATTGTGGTCACTCCATTTGCTGTGGTCCCTTCATCCTGATGGTTCTGGAGTGGTCAGTAATGAAGTGAGCAGGACTAGCACCTTGCAAATTTAGTTGTTCAGTGTCTGGATTTGTCCATGCTAACATGATATAAAATCTCAGATTTTCATAAGCATTCCTTTTAAGCAGTTGCATATTTATATCTCAGATCCAGTTGTCTCTGATTTTCTTGTTATTGTTTGAGTCTCCTAACCAGAAGCCCCAGCTACTTGTTAATGAGAAATAATCCTAACTTGGATCACATTTTTTCTCACGTTACATGGATAGCTATGTGTACCGATCATAGTTCTGCCCAATAAAAGTATTTCCTCCACCCAGTTTATTTCAAGAAAGTCCCTAAATATGCCTGGAATGCAACCACATCTACTTTGAGCCTGCCCTCACCCACTGAGCTGACCCATCTGCAAATGCAGCTCTGAGATTGAGGTTGATGTCTCACAGCGTATCAAGACAGCTCCCTACCCAACTTCCCAGTCTGACCATGAGTGTGAGGTGGAAGACGGGTCTGTGGTCCTTGTGAATAAGAATGGCTATGTAATCTCATGTACTTTCTCCTCCTGCTCGCACTTCACCCCAGACACACCACATGATAGGTTGCATCTAGCCTTAGAGCTGGGTCTCTGCGAGAGAACCACCAGAATGATTGGATATTCTATATATGTGGTCATGCAGTGTCTCATAGGCCAAGCATTACATCTCTCTAGTGCTTGGTGACATGTCAAAGGATCTCAATAAAAGGAAAATGCTTCTCTGTTTTTGGTAGTACAGAATCCCAGCTGTCTAATTCCACTGAAGATATGTCACACGATTTGTCCTCTACCTTTTACTCCATCCAATTGTAATGTGCAGTATCTATTGAATAATTGCACTTCAGCTTAACCTAATGGAGAACTCTGTAGTAGTCATTGTTTGATTAAAAGGTGACCACTTTTATTATGTCACCTGGGTTATGAAGTTAAGTAGTAGTTCTAGATGTAGAACATATTGCTCTGGAACTCCAAATGACTTTATCAGTCAGTCCCTGGGCTTCCTTATTTGTAATAGAGGATAAAGAATCAACCATTTACCCTTCTGTTTGAAGAAGGAACTTAGTATATTGTTGATCACAGGAACATGACAGTATTCACTGCAAAAAGTTTTCTGTGTGTTTGTAAAATTTATCTTCTGCATCTGGAAACACAGTTCTGATTAATGCCTGGAGAAAAATGTTCACTTCTTGCTCTTTTTGGTCCATCAGTAGTAAGCCTCTAATGCAAGGGGTCAGCATTATGTCCCTCGGAAGGTCTGGATGTTCTGAATTTCTTTGGACAATATAATGATTTAAGGCAGGAGAATTAACACAACACTGAGAGAACTTTTAAATGAACATTGCTGTCCATTCCATTGAAAGTGAACTACTTTTGATAGTGTACACTGATTAAAATGTAAGGAATTTGATTATCTCACAAATCATTCAATAACATAAAACTGAGTCCTTGCTACTTTATTCTAGAAATGATACCACATACAGTGCAGTGATCTTGTGATAGTTTATATACATTTTCTACAGTCTACCTGTAGGGTCCAGACTCGGTGAACTAAACCGGTATGATAAAGACCAATACCCCTGTACCCTTCAGTTATTTTTTTAATACTAGCACTAATCTCCATCATTTTTAATCTTTAGATAATATAACACTTTGATATAGAATTCTGACTATTTAGGAAAGTGGTAACAGAATGCCTACTTGGGTTTGAGCTTGTAATATTCCTTATTTTACATGCTAACAATCCTATATCTTCTACTGTAACAGGGACTCTTGATGAGAATGGGGTCTCTGGGTATCAATGCAAACCATTGTGCTTAAATGATTTGATTGGACATTTCCTCTTTGCCACTGTACCCGTGAGCACTGAAGTGTGTAGGTCACTCAGAGGGAAGAACTGGGGTAGCAATTGCACGAAATATTCACTACGATGTGTTAGGGTCTTTCCTTCCAGAAACATGAATGCGTCTTCTATTAGCAAGTTCTGGATCTAGATCATTCCGGCTTTTCCTCTGAACAACTGCCTTCCACTTCCTGTCCTTTTATTCTTACCTTCCTCTGGTTGTAAATCGTAAGCAGTTCTATTTTTGATTACTCATTCATTTCCCCCTAGTGATGTCCTAGTTTGTGTGACTTCTCCAAATGCCCCAGGAGTCAACAACTTTGGCCAACTCAGCCTTGGTGGTTTTGGCCTTTTGAACATCAACCAAGGCCATCTGACCGTCACTAGTTTGTGGAATATTATGGGCAGGGACGTTAAGAACGCCACCCGGTGCGTCCAGAGGAAGATCCCTCCTGACCTCCTCTGAGTTGCTTCTCTGCCCAGCTCAGTGTTCGTGGCCTTGGAAAATGGTGTGCCTTTTGGAAACTCACAAAGAGGACAGACTGATGATTTTCTCTGAATGCCCATTTCTGCGTGTCTGTTTACTTAGTTCCCTTACTGTTGATCAGACAACCTGGGCATTGCTGCTTTGCCCGACAGTGGCTCATGTGAGAGGCACCGTCGTATGCAGTGTGTCTCATTCCATGAAGTTCTTGCTAAAGTGTTAATTGCCTGTTCCTGGACTATGTGGCTCCAAGCCAATGAAATGGCCTTTACTCCATTACACATCCTGTACCCTTAATCAAGCTCTTTCAAAATCTGGATCCAGTGATATTTTCTGGTTCATGTTAATGTTATATAATTTATACTCACTTCCTAGCTATAATTCCTTTCCTCCCTTCTTGGGCAGCATTTTGCCGGCCATTTGTCCTGAGCCTTAATGCCTCTATTGGGTCAGGTGTCTGCGAGCTGAGTGAAGCTCTGGAGAGGAGTACTTTTCTTTCACAGAGAAACGATCTCTTCAGCATCTTCCAGTCAAAGGGTCCTTAAGAAAAATCAGGCCAGCAGTGCAGCGACTGGTCAGAGCAGGAAGAATAGTACAGGCAACAGCTCCGGAAGGCTTCATTCTTTCAGAAGTCTTTGTCTCATCTTCTAGGGCCCCACCAAATCCGATTCTAGTATAGAACACCTGCTTCAGCTGTGCATGTGAATATTTCTAGAGCACTGCAACTCTGAGTGTTGGGGCTTCTGTTAGATTCTTAAGTGTGTTTTCTGTCCTACGGCAGTGTAAGTGGATTTTTGTAAACTATCAAATAATCCCTGAGGCTCTCACATTTTAGTCTTTAAGTCCTATATTCACATTATCCTTCTGCAGGGTGATAATTCCAAATTGCAGCAACAAGCTCTGGGGACTTTCAAGCATTGCTGCCCTAATATATTTGAGATGCTTGAGTTGTTAAATATATATGGCATTTCTCTCCCCAGGAATATTTTTCTAGTCCACTGCTGATGCAACCCATTAACGATCAGAGCCGATCATTTGCAAGAGGCCATCATGTCTCCCTTGTCTTCAGGATGTCACTTCGCTGTTTGTCTGAGATCTTTTCCTAAGAACCAATTTACTATGTGTTGTCTAGCAGTAGTTTGAATCTTCCGATACGTTAACAGCGGAAATTTCAGACTCTAGCTGACTTATTGAGGAAGGTCATCTACAGGAAAATAGAGAGTCAGAAGATGTTAGGAGATGTGTAGAAACGGATACAGATGGTGGGACAGAGAAGGGAGGAAAACCATGTAAGAAAGTCTCAAATTTATGACTCAAAGGAGCCTTCATAAAGTAGTGAGATGGGGAGATTTTGAGCCAAAATTGCCCATCGAAGGTTCTCCGGTCCCAGGGACATTCCTGCCTTGCTAGTCTCACCGTACTTGCTTACCCGGGGGCTTCCTGTGGGGATGTGAGTCAGGAATGGTGCAGCTGATACAGACACTCAGTGTTATGCCCCATCACTAGAGCTATGAGAGGAGCATTGTTTAAATTGCTACCATCTAGATTGCTTCCCTTCCATCGTCAATGGCGGCAATTCATTTTATTATTTTATTTTATTTGTTTTATCTTATTATTTATTAGTTTTTTTGAGACAGGGTCTTGTTTTGCAATTCAGGCTGACCCTGAACTCATTATGTAGCCCAGAATAGTCTCAAACTCACAACAATCCTCCTGCTTCTGCCTCCCAAGTGCTGGGATGACAGGCGTGAGCCACCACGCCCGACACTGTGGTATGTGGTACCAGGGATTGAACGTGGGACCTTGCCCTCAACAGGCAGATGCGGGAACCACTGAGCTAAAAATCCCTGGCCTGACAAACCCATTTAAAGCCACTCATTAACAGTGGCAGAATCTGTCAGCAGCGGTGTCTGAATAAGAACTCAAAAGAATGGCATCATCTCTTACCAGTCTGTAAGGAAGACACTCCTGTTGAGTCTGACTAATTATTTGTCATCACAATGGGTTTGTGCTCAGTGAGATTTCTGCCCACAGTTTCTTTTTGCATTTGCATGTGCTTACATTCCCTGCATGAGTGAGCTCTGACCCATACGTTTGTGGCATGCAGTGATGTCCACATAATATTTTCACAATCTTATAAGACCCACTATTTTTCATCTAAAGACTGTTACCAGGCAGATTCATATAGCTGAATGAAAGATATTTAAAATTCTAAGTAAAATTGTGCCCACTTCCTCGGTTTCCTGCTCTGACTTTTTACCAGATTTCGTATATTTCCAAAGTATATATGTATGTATATACTTGTTCTTGAAGAATTTTGACTGCTTGTTGGCGATTGTCCCTTGTTTGTCTAAATCTACGGTACATAGTCTCTGATCTCTTCATCTTCTCCCTGAAACGCGTTTTGATTTCATGTTTGGGAATCAACAAGTCTTCCATTATACTCTACTCTCTTATTTCATGACCTCATAATTCTAGATCATTGTCTCTGTATGGTTTTAGCAGAAAGTTCTAGTTTGGTCTCTGCCTCTGGTTCTAGTTTCCACCTGTTTCACAGCCCATCATTACATGGGGCTTCACGTTAATCAAGAACATCTGCTCTCTGAAGTAGCCCCCACTCACTTTCTCCTAATCCCAGGATGATATGTCCTTAGACAAACAGTACAAACTGATCACATGCACAGAATTCGAAGGTCTGTTTCATTATTTTTGGCTCTTTTTATTCAATCGGTTATACACTAGCTCTTTAAACATATGGTCTATTTATTTGTAATTGGTTACTCTCATTCCACTAATCTTTTTTATTGAAATCTTTATTGGTACATTTTATAGAGAGTGCACAATCTAACTCAACATTGGGGAATTTGTACCAGTATATGACACAAATTAATTCTCATTTTTATCAATATCCCCTCACCCCCATATACATTCTTTCCCCTCATTTCTTTCCCCCACCATTCTCTTTGAGTATTTCCTATTTCACAAAATCTATAATACATTCTAGAGCTCATTTACAACTACAGGTTCTCATACCAGAGAAAAGATATGGTATTTACACATCTGTGATCTATTTATTTCACTTATTAGTGTGTTCTCAAGGTGCATCCATTTGCACATAAATGAATGAAACCTGTTATTCTTCATGGCAGAGTAATACTCCATTTTATAAAAAGAAAAGAAAAACCCTCTTCTTTATCTAGTCTCCAGTTGATAGACATCTATGTTCTTTCCAAGATTGGGCTATCACAAGTTGAGCTGCTATGAACATGGGTGCACATACGTCTTTACAATATGATTCTCTTAATTCCTTAGAGTATATTCCTAGCAGGGGAATAGCAGGGTCAAATGGGACCTCTAATCCTAGTTTTCTGAGGAATCTCCACACTGATCTCCACAATGGTTGTGCCAGTCTACAATCCCACCAACAGTGGACAAAGTTTCCTCTCTCCCCATAGCCTCACCAGCATTTATTGCTGGTTAACTTTGCAATAGCAGCCATGCCTTGTGGAGTGAGTTGAAATCTCAGTGTTGTTTTCATCTGCATCTCTCGAATGACCAGTGATGTTGAACATTTCTTCATATGCTTCTTGACTGCATAAATATGGAACGCTTCACAAATTTTCATGTTATCCTTGCATAGGGGCCATGCTAATCTTCTCTGCATCATTCCAATTTTAGTATATGTGCTTCCAAAGCAAGCACACCACTCATCTTTTTAAGAATATATATTCTGCAACTAATGGAAAATAAAACCAAAGCATAATTTTAACATCTCCTTGAATTCTACAAAATATGAAAATATTTTTTTAAAATTGTTAAATTTTAACTGTATGTGGTATAGAGCTAATTGATATACATTTATTACTTAGAAAAATAATGTTACTCCCACTTGAAGAGAAATTTTTTTTTTATTCTTTCAAATTGTTTGGGCACTTACTCTTATGCTTTAGTAAAAGTAGTTATTTTTTTTAATCAGGCTACACAGTTTAAAGCAATATTTTCTTATTTTGACATCCAGAACTCAAGATTACTACCAAGTGTAGAAAATATATATTTTTTTCCTCCATTTACTTCCTAAAGTTCAAGTCATATAAACTAACCCAGTCCCTAGGGTTCACAGTTTAAAAGTAATCAACATTTGTTTATTCTGGCCCAGCATAGGTTTTGACCTTTTAACAAGTGTTTACTCTGGTTACAAAATCCTGTAATACAATGCGTGGGAGAAGGAGGACGACCAGGGAGTGAGCGCATTCTCTAAAGAAGGCTGCATGGCCGTTGTACAAATGAGAGTCATAAATGTTGCAATGAGGGGAACTTAAGAGATAAAGCCAGATATCCCATGCAAATATTCGACTCCTGACAGGAACAAGAAGGAGGACAACTCAGTAACGAATGGGTGATGGCCCTTAAGATTGAGAGAAGAGGGAAGGGGAACAGAGGGTGAAGGAGAAGAAAAGCGATGGATGCCAACAGAGAGAAAAGTGGGAGGGAGAGGAGAGAGAGAGAAGAGAATGAAGAAGCTACCCACGCAAAAGTGGATTCACGGCTTGGCAATTATTGTGTCTGTCAATAAGAAATGATGGATTATTTTTAATACTTCCATAAAGAGTTTTTAATCAGGATTTGTTAAATATTTTAAATAATTGTTAAATGGTGTGAATTTCAGTCGACAATTTTTTGGGGGGGGCAGGAAAGGGTCTCACTTTGTAGCTCAGGTTGGCCCTGAGCTCACTATGTACCCCAGGCAAGTCTCGAACTCAGAAATCCTCCTGCCTCTGCCTCCTGATTGCTGGGATTACAGGCATCAGCCACACGCCTGGCATTGTGGGGTGCATTACTGATTGCTGGTGGGCGTGAGTCACCATGCCCAATATCGTCTCCTTGTAGTGGTCACCCGGATTAAACCAGGGACCTTGAGCTTGTGAGGCAGGTGCCAGAACCACTGAGCTAAATCTCTGGCCCTTGGTCAACAAAATTTTTAATGTACAGTTCCTATGTGGCCTTCCTTATTTCATTTAACTTTCTTATTTGCCACAGTTTTGGTTCTGTCATTTTCTGGCTTTGCATTCTTGAGGAGAAAGGTGATAATCACGTGCAATTTAACTATATTAAGGGAGAGACATTTTTAAAGAATATTTTTAATCATTCCAATTAAAATTTCAATTACATTTTATTTAAATTAACTTTCATGATAACATTAAGCTTTGTCATTTTCTCGAGCTCTTGTATATTATTAAATGTAGTTTAACTTATTTTAATTCTTCTGACTCTTCAGTTTTTCTTTTTCTCTGTTCCCATCTCTGTTTCTTATTTCTTTCTTTTCTCTCTTTTCTTTCTCAGGTATGTAACTAGATAAGTGTGTGTGTGTGTGTGTGTGTATACACATACACATACACACATGTATAGGTATATATATGTATATATGTACATATGTATACATGTATATATATGTATTTTTCTTTCACTGTTAGTAAGTGCAGTACCATCTATGAATATTAATATGCTCTTGTAGTTATTCATGAATGAATATTAATGAACGAAGAATTCTAGATTTATTTGTAAACATATTTTGTTTAAATGCAACAATGTCAACACTCCTACCCCAGGTCACTGTTTATATTATTTTACATATTCAGTAAACATTGGAAAGTACTCTCTTTTACTTCTTTTAAAATACAGATGTTATCATTTTAAATCATATTTAAAAAATCCAATAGAACAAAAGCTCACAGTAAGAGTAAGGTAAAAACCAAACAAAAGAGCACAAAAAAATAATGCAAACAATCCAAGCTTCTCTCCAAATGCCTTTTGGCACACACCGGAAGATACTAAAATAGTCTTCTATTCCTGTCACACCTAGTTGCAGGATTTACTAGAAGTGGACCTTGTTCCAGATAGATGAAGTAAGATTATATCGAAAGCTGCTGATCTCTTTTCAGAACTGTTACAATCCTTGAGAGAAATAGCTCAGTGTAATAGAATTTTAGCAGAAATGAATCTGCTGCTAGTTGGTAAAAACTGTTATAACCACAGAGACTGAAATGCCAAACTTGCAATCTTGACCAAATGTATGAAATGAGGACACAGAGGACTGCTAACATGTTGAACATATTTTTAAGCAGAAATCTACCCCCCTGTGAATTGAACTATCTAGAATTTTCTCAAAATAGCTCTTACAAAGTAGTCATTACCAACTCTAGCAATGAAGTTGTATGTGACTTGATCAGTTCAACATACATTCAAGCACACACACCTACACATACTACACACACTGATACCATCACTCAGCTTACAGTATCATTCAAAATAATTAATATGACCATAAAACATTTCTTTGGATCTCTTTTCTTGTGCATGGATGTACTGTAAGAACATGTAACATGAAATCTACTTTTAATATTAATCTACACTTAAATGCTAAGTGTACAACACAATACTATAAATCATAGGACTAATGTTCAAATATAAATAGCAAACTGGGTTATTAAAGATATTTTCAAAATGTTGGTTTTGAAACCTTTTTGTCTACATGACTATTTACTGATAAAACTGTTTTAAATAAAAAAGAATGAAGTCATATCACACCATTTATTAAAATACTGAAACAAATAGATAAAAAAAGAAAAAAATAGATCACCCCACTGTATGCTATTTTGTCATTTTTTTTCAGCAAATGATAATACACTTACACTGATTCAGACTTAAGCCATGTACACAGATGTTTCTGCGCAGAAAAGGAAACCTTGAGATGTTGAATTGTTCGGGTATAACTGGGCTCAAAAGACACTTGAGGGCTTAAGAGAGAATGCCATGGCCAACAAATCCAGACACTCTCTGAGCTCAGCTAAATCCAACAGAAACATCGCACCTTATACTTCTCCCCTCGAGACAGTGCAAACTCAAAAGCTATTTGCTGAGTTATGTGTGGGTGAGACAAAAACATGAATGTAAAATCGTGTTTCAAATAACACATTGAAGACATTTATTCAAAGTTTAAAAGGCTTTATTTCTTTCCTATAAGTTGGTTCAGGCTGTTGAAATAATACAGCTTTTTTTTTTAAAAAAAGAAAAAAACATGAACTTTCTTTTCCTTAAGAGAAACATAAGCATAGTTCACTTAGTCCTATACACACATTCTTCTGAGGCCAAGAGTGAATAAAAAAGGGCATTATGTGGACAGTATGTAATTCTGCACCTAAATATGTGCCTAGAACAAATTACCTGAGGCGTTGCTATAAATCCAGCACTTATAGCATGCATTCCTCGGGTGTGAAGTAATCACATGTTTTATAAGGGAAGAAAAAAATGTTGCACTTTTTCTAAGAGATACCTTGCTTTTCCATCACTTACTTTCTACTTTGGAAGAAGCACCTTTTTTTTTTTTTTTTTTTTTTTTTTTTTTTT
>PVIC010039540.1:0-17087 GCA_004025085.1 Thryonomys swinderianus
GTGATGAGGGGAAGGAATAAATATGATACAGAAAGAAAATAAAAGAGCATGTATAAAGGGGGGAGGAGGGGGGAGAGGGTAGGGATATGGGTAAAAATGAGAATTAACTTGTGGCATATACTGGTACAAATTTCCCAATGTTATATGTGATTTTGAGATGTATATAAATTGTACCAATAAAGAATTCAATTTAAAAAAAGATGTGTCATGTACTGGTACAAATTCAGTGTTGGATGTGACCATAATGTTTATATAAAATGTACCAATAAAGTCAATTTTTTAATTCTGGAATTAGACACTGATAATAGGTTTATAATGCAGTGAATGTACTGAAACACCTGAGTCATACACTTATGAAATTCAACAAAAAAGCATACAACAAAGCAAAATATAGTGAGTGGAGAAAAAGAAAATGTGATACAGATATAGATTATATAGTTCAGCCATGAATGCAAAATCATTGTCATTTCCAGGAAAAAAAAAATAGATGGAATTAGAAGCCACCATGTTAAGCAAAGTAGGGCAGACTCAGAAAGTTAAACATCATGTTCTTTTATACAAAAAAAAAACTTTGAAGAAAAAAATAGGGATGACAGGAAAGAAAAAGATTTTTAGATATGAGGAGGAAAAGATAGGAAGAAGAGGATAATAGGGATACAAATAAAGTGTTTTACATATGTACCAATATACTAAAACAAGATCCATTATTTTATATTACTAAGAGTTTATTTTTAATTCGCTCTCAAAATCTACCACATCTTACTCATTTTTCTGTCACTGGGACAAAATTCTTGACACTCACCATAAAAAGAGGAGATTTTGGCTCATTGTGGTGACCTAACTCCAACGTAGAAATAGAGGAACATAGGGAAAGAAAGACTACTCACCCCAGCCAGACAGCAGAGAGCGAAGGGTAAGCGGGGAGACCGCACCCTCCTCGACCAGCGCCACCTTCTAACAGCACATTTAGCTACTAACCTCACCAACAGCTGAGTCTGACCAGCATGATGTCTCCGTGATCCAACCACCTTCCAAACACGTGACACTTTCAGACACATTTTAGGTCTAAACCAAGCACTACCTTCTCTCAAGACTCTCTTTCTCTCTCTCTCCCTGTCCTTGCCCCTCTCTCTCTCCCTCTCTCCCTCTCTCTCTCTCTCTCTCTCTCTCTCTCTCTCTCTCTCTCTCTCTCTCAGATCTTTGCTCCCTCTCTCAAATTTCTAACTCTCTCTCTCCAAATCTTTCCCCTTCCCTCTCAAAATCTACCCAAACTCTCTTCAAATTTCCCCATTCTTTCAAAATCCCCCTCTTTCCTTACATTTTCCCCATCTCTTCTCAAAGCCTCCCCTTCTCTCCAAATATTCTTCCCCTCTCTCACAGTTTCTCCTCCCAAGATCCCTCTCCATCTCTCCCCCTCTTTCAATCTTCCCTTCTTTCCCTCTCTCTCCCTTGAAGTCAGCATGCATAACACAGCTAAGACTCACACCACAGAGAGCACCAGCCTCTTCTATGTTCTACTTTGGGTCACTGGACTCAGTTATAATAAATTACTTTTTTTTCATCCTGCTAATTCACTAGTCTGGTGACAGGGAAACAGAGGTAGGGACTCAGGACACTAAAGCAAGATGACTGTCTATGTAGGATGCAGAGACACTTGAGGCTTGTGTTTACCATGTACTATTCAATTTTCAATTGGTATTTTATTCCTATTTACAGATAAGTAAGTTGAGGTTTAAAAATGTGAAGGACCTTATCCAAGACACACTGTTAATAAAAGGCAGAAGCAGTATTCAAACCCAGACCAGTCCCCCAATGCACAATAGTGAGCAAACAGGGCAGGCATGTCTTTGGAAACAACAGCCCTGCGATCTCGGTCTATATCCCAGCTGCTTCAGTCTGCCAGTGTGTTCCCCTCCCCTGTCTCCACATGCACACATTCCAACCACTGACAGAGACTAGGAAAGAGCTGGCACCCTGGAAGTCATGTTGACACTGGCCCAGCGCTAATGAGAGCTCCAATGGCCTGAGCCATGCCTAGCAGACAAACCAAACCGGAAGCACATTAATCTCCATCCCACCTGCCTCCCCTCACAGGCTTGCTCACGTGGGCATGCCCATGGGGCCCCCTGCCTGAAACCCCAATGCAGGCAGAAGATGCCCAGCCCTGACTCTCTTCTTACTTTTAATTGGAAATTCCCATTAAAACCTCTACAGCAATGAGGCACACACCAGGCAACATACTTCAGGACAATTAGCACGTTCCTCAGGTGGCTCAAATGGCCCAGGGCTGACATAATTGCACCAAAATGTAGAGTCTACCAGGAGGCCCCTGTTTTAAGAGGAAAGAAATACTTAGTCACATAATCTATTGGGCAGTTAGATCTGTAGGAAATTATTTATTGTACATAATTTTAAAGTTTGCAGGTGTTAAGATATGTGGAAATCATCTCGTGCCTATGGCTCTGTACATTTATAAGCAAGTCTCTATCCCTGCCTGCTCTGTGCTATTGATGCACTGGCATGTGGACGTGCATGTGCACACACCAACTACGTGAGGCAGACATACTGTAACTATGTGTCTGGTTCACTGGAGACATAGGTACTCCACTCCTGGAAGATGGAAAATAATTAGTAGGACAAAGAGGTTCTGGAAACTCCATCTAATTCCCTGCTATTTTCTAAATCCCCAAGCCGCTAATTAAAAGCTGCCTGTAAGACAGCTCCTGACCAAGTGATCCTGGTGAGTCTGAAGAGTAAATAAAAAGAGCAAATTAGAAGGCAGGAAAGACAGCCGGAGCACCAGGACTGCTGCAGGGAGCTACCCTGAGGCTCCCTGGACTCTGTTGGAAGCCACACTCTTGGCTTCCTCACGGGCAAGCATTTGCTCAGCCCACTCAGCTTTCAGTGCTGAACCCCTGCTCCCTCCATGCTCCACGGCACCATTGCCATTAACATGCAGTGTGCATTGCCACTGCGCACTTGAAGCCTGCGCTTCCAGCCTTTTCAAATCCAATTCAGACCGAAGTAATTTTCGCCCTTGCATCAGGCGGTACCAATTGTCAGGATTGCAGATTATGGTTTATTAGCATTTATTGAACAGCAAAGAAGCCCTGCATGATAGCTGTTGTCATTGGACCTGTGATTGCTAAACTAAAATTAACAAGCCAGCAGGACACAAATATTTGGGCAGGAAGGGAGCCCACTTAGAAAGACCCAGAATGTATGATTCCCCACACAAGACTCTACAGATGGAGTGGGGATTCTGAGGCTCTAAAGAAAGTGCCCATCTGGTCAATCGGGCACAAGCACTGTTTGATCACTCATCTGGAGGACTCAGTCACCTTACTTTCTCTGTGGATCTACAGGGAGTAGTAAAGAGGCTTTGGTCCAGATCTTGGACTAATCCAGTGTCTGACCTTGAGCAAATTACTTTCTTTCACCAGGACTCCACTCATCTTCAAACTGCAAGTTGATGAAATAGCGGGATCCAAACCATATTCCTCAAAAAGATTGGGAAGAGGCAACAAGGGTGGAAAGGGTCAGATCCCCTCCCTTATATGACCCAGAGCAGCTCTTACCTGACAGTTTCATATTCCAGGCTTTCCCCTAAGACTTTACATGGAGAAGGTTCTTCATGTTAATCTGCAAGAAACACAAGTTGGAAGCCACACTCTGACCTCTAAAATTAATCCTCCCATCTCTAGAATCGAGGTAGTGAGAGCTGAGATGGTGAAAGGAATCATCACATCACTACAGAAGCAGCTATAAGAATCCGTCTTGATTGGCCAAAGGTATATGAGACACACAAGAAGTAGGTAAGCAAGGAACCCAGCAAAGCAGAGAAGAAAATCAGAAATGATACTGATGACCATGGATATATAAGCAAAGTGCATGGAGGACCTGAACTGTAACTTCAGAGGATCTGCAGGTTTTACTTAATAATTTACATAGCTTGGCAGCAATGTGCAGCAGATTTTTCAGGACAAAATTTCATCTGATTTTTCAGATGAAAGATCCCTTGATTCAGGCTGATAGATCCAAATCAATAAGACTTTCTGAAGAATCAGATCCAAGATGGCTAAATAGCGGTATTCTGAGCATGACTGCCCCAGGGAAGAACCAGGTGACAAGGACAAACTATACTTTAAGAAGTGGGATTATTCAAAGACTAAAATGTTAAACCCAAAACTATGAAATAAGTACAAGAAAACACAAGAGAAACACTTCAAGACTTTGCTGTAGGCAATGATTTTAGAGAGGACCCCTAAGGCACAGGCAACAAAAGCAAAATTAAGATTCTGCACAGCAAGGGAAATAATCACGAGAGTTAAGAGATAACATACAGAATGGGAAGAATGTTTGAAAACTATTAATACAACAAGAGACTGATATTCAAGATATACAAGGAACTCAAAAACCTGAACACACAGATAGCTAAATCTTGGAAACAACTCAAATGCCCATCAACTCTAGACTAGATAAAGAAGATGTGCTTTATTTATTAAAATGGAGTACCACTCTGCCATAAAAAATAATTTTTGAGTCATTTATATTCAAACGGACATACCTTAAGGAAATACTCATAAATGAAATAAATAGGTCACAGATTTGTAAATACTGTATCTTTTCTCTACTATGAGAAACTGAATTTGTAAATGAGTTCTGGAATGCATGATTGATATTATGAAATAGTAAATATTCAAAGGGAAATGACATTTTGGGGTAACGAGGGGGAAGAAAAAAATTGGTGGTAAAAAGGAAACAGAGGCCCAGGGATTTAGCTCAAGTGGTACCGCACCTACCTTGGATGTACAAGGGCCCTAGCTCAATCCCTGGTACCACCAAAAAAAAACAAAAAGAAGAAGAAGAAAAAGGAAACAGCTTGTGTGTATAGGGGTGGGAGGTTGTAGGGTGGGTAGGAGAAGGGGAAAAATGAGAATTAAGTCATGTCATATACTGGCACAAATCCTCCATGTCGAGTGTAACTGTGAGATATATAGATATAATATATACCAATAAATTAACTATTTTTAAAAAAGTAAAAAACCAAATAGGTACTTCTCAAAATACATATTAATAGACAAGAAGTGCATAAAAAATGGTCTCACTAGTCATCAGGAAAATGAAAATAGATCATACTGAGATAACATTTCACCTAGTTAGAACGGGTATCATAAAAGAATAACAACTGTTGCTGAGAATGCAGAAAAAGGAGAACCCTTGAATATTATTCATGAGGAGTGTTAGTACAGACATTATGGAAAACAGCATGGATATTTCTCAAGAAAAAACTACTAAAAATAGAATACTATGTAATGTGGAACCATTCACAATAGCTAAAATATATAATCAACCCAGATGCTGAATGATGGATGAACAGATAAAGAAAATTATCAAGGCTTTGTATCTCAATATCATTACAAAGGTAATTCGCTTCCAACCTAAGTTTGGGAAAGAACAAAAACTATTGATTACTCAGTAAGTTCTTGGGGTTGAGGAAAATAAAAGTAACCACAGTGTTTCTTGAGTTTACAGTATTTTAGACCCACACTGATATTCTACACGTAACTCAATCTTTTTGACATCTGTACAAAATGTCATCATTTCTATTTTATAGGGGAAACTAAAGCTCAGGGGTGTTATGAATGGTCACATAGCTGTTGTGAGACAAAACTTGATTCTAAGTATATTCTTCCTACTTCATAGTCTCTGCTCCTAGTCACCAAATTCTGGATTATTTAGGCTCCTTATTTAGCTTCCATCCAAGCAGAAAATATCATTTCCAACTTAGAAAGTTCCAGTAGCACCTTATGCCTACAACAGCAGTTCTCAAAGCTGATATTATTTGTTAGCCAAATTCACTATTGCCCAAAAAGCCTCATACAATCCCTACCTCTGGGCTTATCATTTCCCTGGCTTGAAAAACATTCTGCTGTTTAAAAGTATATTACCTGTCTCAAAAGATTAGCCAAGGACACTGCAACTCTGGAGCCTGCTGTGACTACTGTAGCCCTATACTGTTTCTGGAGAGATTCTCTATCTTCCACGCTATAAAAATCCTCCCTAACATTCACTCTGTATATGTTGTAGTAGTCAAGATTACAGCAAGAGTCACAATTGCACTAACATAATTAGAAAAGCATTTAATAAAGAGATTTGCACAAGTATATGAAGGCTGAGGAACCTGCAGCCACTGGCATGAAGCTTGCCTGCCAATGCAAGATCTTCTAACCACTCTGAGGCCTAGAAGGGGTGGAAAGAGGGCTCTTGGTACAGGAAATATTCTGAAAGGAGCACCATACAGGAGCTGAGACACTCGGTTAGGAGAGCACTAATAAATACCTTAGCTGCCCGCTTTCCTCTTTCCTTCCCATCCCTAACAAATGCACACCATTGGCAGAACTCAACCAGATGCTGAGGAACAAGAGCTCACTGCTGTAGGTCTATGGTTCTCAAACATTAGCAAACGTTAGAGTCACCTGAAGGGCTAAGAAGACAGCAACGCCAGTGTCTCTGACGCAGCTGGTCTAGGGCAATGATACTCAAGTGGTCACAGGTGGTGCTGACCAGATGCTAACCCGGTACAGTAAGAAACACTGACAATAACGGCCCCCTCCACACAGGCCAGCTTCCCAGAGTGCAGAAGAGAGAAGGAGCAAAGTGTCCATTTGGAGGAAGGAAAGGAGGAATCTATGATATAGCAAATCTATGTCCTCGGACCAGGTAGCAGCAAAATTCCCTATAAATGGTCACGTGGTCACACTTTTAGGCTCCTTGGGCCTTATTGCCTGTCACTACTAAAGAGCCACTCATTTATATTCTATGTATGATTTCTCAATGTCACAGTAGTGGCAAAGCTATTTCCATTCAATACAAAATAGCCATGGAATTTGACTTTTTGCCTTTTCCCAGGCTAGCAATATGTTGCCCCATATTCCCTAAAGATGCTGGTGGCAGCAGCAAACCACAGCCTCCTTCACCCCGATCCTCACCTATGAAGGTGAACAGCCTATAGGCCCATTGTACTGAGACACTAAGCTATGGTGTTCAGTAAGTTACATTAAATGCTTTTTCAATTTATGTTTTTTGTTTGTTTTGAGACAGGGTCTCACTTTGTAGTTCAGGCTGGCCCTAAGCTCATTACGTAGCCCAGTCAAGCCTCAAACTCAACTAATACTCCTGCCTAAGCCTCCCAAGTGCTGGGATTACAGACTTGAACCACCAAACCTGGCATTGTGGTATGTGGGCGTGAGTCACCACACCCAGTATTGTTTTTATGTGGTTACTGGGGATCAAACCAGGGGCCTTGCACTTGCTAGGCAGGCACCAGAACCACTGGGCTAAATCTTTGCCCAATTTATGGTATTTTCAACTTCTGAAAGCTTTATTGGGATGTAACCCTATCTAATATAGAACACCTATTCTTAACTCTGCTATTATACCACAAAAACAGCCACTGACAGTACATAAATAGCAAGGGTTGTGCCCCAGGTGCAACTTTCTCTATAAATAAGTTCTACTGTAAACTCATTTAAGTCTACCTACCTTTCAAAAACACCTCCAGAATTTTTCACTGAGTGTCTACATCCCTAAACCAGCAACTGTATCCCCATTATTCCTTTGCTCAAGGAGACAGATTCCAGTTAGAGTTAGTACTCAGGCAGCTTTTCATCGTTTAGTTGTTCAGCACATTTTTCTTGTCTGCTGAGCCCAGGACCTGTGCTAGTCACTCAGAAGCCAAGGATAAATGATACATTCACTTTCCTAGCCTTTTAGAATTAACTTGCTAATGACAAGGTATCAGTTAACGTTTTCTAGTTACCAGCAGCAGACATGACTTAAATAACAAAAGTAACATAAATTTTGAAAACACTTTGAGAGAATATTGGAATGCCGGTTGGACTTACAGGATGAACAGATGAGCCAATCCTGGCGAAGGACGGCAGCCAGGATAAGCTCCCACAGGCACACACAAAGCACCATCCCACAAGCTGGATTCTCTCATGATTCTGTGTTGAATGGAGGCCTCGGTGCAAGTACTTTTCAAATCTCCCCAGGTGATTCTTGTTAACCTCAGCTGCTAACTAATTACTTCTCTGGTCTCTTTGACAGAGTTTTGCTTTTTCCCTACTTCAGTCTGGTTTTTGATATAACTGACTGATAAAGTTATCATACACTTTGTAGAATCACTCCAACTGCCCTATTCTCCATCAAATATAACTGGTAGACAAAGTGTGCTCACTGTTTATTTTTCCAAAGCATTACCAGGTGTAGCACTCAAGAGCATCACATGACCTCTGAGGTAGACATATGGGATAGGTATTAAGCATTGAAGAAAATGAGGCTTAGGGCCGGAGATTTAGCTCAGTGGTTCCAGCGCCTGCCTTGCAAGTGCAAGGTCCTGAGTTCGATCCCGGAAACCACATACAACAATACTGGGCATAGTGACTCATGCCCACCAACAATTAGTACCACACCCCACAGTGCCAGACATGGTGGCTCATGCCTGTCATCCCAGCACTCGGGAGGCAGAGGCAGGAGGATTGCTGAGTTCGAGGCTTGCCTGGACTACATAGTGAGCTCAGGACCAGCCTGAACTACAAAGCGAGACCCTGTCTCAAAAAAAAAAGAAAATGAGGCTTAAAAGGGGGGAATGCAACAACAGCACAACAATCTTATTGCCAAAAATAGGATTAGAACCCAGATCTCCATAGGGAAGTTGTTCTCCACCTTCAGAGTGACTTAGATGCACTGGGATACTTGTCCCCATGCAGTGTCTTTGGCTTCAACCCCAGTTCTGATTCAGTAAGTCCTGAGAAGGCACAAGTACCTACATTAAAACCAAGACAAGTATGATACATGTAGCCCCAAAAGCTCATGAAACAACAACACTACTGAAGAAATCATCTTTAATCTGTGTGTGGATATTATTCTGCCTGGAAACAAAGGAGAAAATCAGCTGATCTAAGTCAAGACCTGTATCAGTTAGGGTTCACTGGAGGAAGAGATTTACTATAAAATAGATGTGATATATACAAGGCAGGCTTACAATGGCTCCCCCTCCTGAATCAGTTGTAGAAGAGTAAAAAGCTCCATCTGTACACTGAGCGTCTGAAGGAACCAGCAAAAATCGAAGGCCTGGTCCTCACTGCAGAGTCCTGTGCAACTTCCCATCAGGAAGCTGAAGAGTCTGCACCAGAGCCTGGAGATGGATATGTAAAGGCAGTGGCAAAGAGCGGAGCTCCTCTGAAAACATAAAAACGAGACTTCTTTCTCTTAAAGAAGCTACAAGCCTGTTGGTCAGTGCCCCCCACGCCTTGGGTGGGCCTTTGGTCCTCAGTGAATCAATTATCTACATGCTAAGTCAATCAACTAGCCATTCCTTATTCAAGTGGACTCCTCAGTTAACTAGTTCACAAGACCCTTTCTAAATCCATAGTACTTTTGTTTGCCTTGTTCTTCATTCTCTTATTTCCTGCTAGTGTTATCTTTCTAGAAAAGTAATAATCAGAGACAAACTGTAGATCAGCAGAAGTCAGTGAATCTCAGTTAAACATGCCAAAGTGGATGAACCTGTAGTGGCTTTTTAAACTTTATATTAAGCAGCAATGAGGGCCAGAGATTTAGCTCAGTGGTTCCAGTGCCTGCCTAGCAAGTGCAAAGTCCCTGGTTCAATCCCCGGTAACCACCTACAACAATGCTGAGCATACCACATAGCTGGTGGCTCACGTCTGTAATTCCAGCACTCGGTAGGCAGAGGCAGGAGGTTTGCTGTTAGTTCAAAGCCTGCCTGGACTACATAGTGAGCTCAGGGCCAGCCTGAACTACAGTGAGACCTTGTCTCAAAAAATAAAAATAAAAAAATAATGAGGCTGCTCCAGACATAGCAGGAAACCAGGCTGTGATTGGTTATTGATGTCCATGCCACGGACACAGTAAGGATTTCAGCAGCCCAGAACCTTCCTTGTTTTAGATAGGCTTTATTTTACAATTTGTTTAGTGAATATTTCTATGGAGAGAAATTTAGTTTCTGACCACAGATAATGAGAAATGATTTTTTAAAATTGCTTCCATGCTGCCCATAAAACATGTGTTCCTCTTAAGCTATTCAAGAAGCCGTGATTCAAATGTAAATAGCCCCTGAAATCCATCAATGTCTGAGTGGCTGATTTAGCACCATGGACTGTAATAGTGTTCCTTTTCTGATCTTCAGGCATTTTTTTCTTTTTTGTGAGCTGATGTATTACCACAGTAAGGGGACTTTCTCACGCATTCTGCTCGTGATAACAGATGGGGTGTGAAATCGATTCTGAACACCTAGAAAGGCTATGATTTATCATCACACATTAGGCCTTGGGGAACTTTACTGGATGAATCCCAACTGCACTCAGAACTCAACCACATCTCCCCTTCCTGTAAAGATTTGGGTTGGGCTCCTGGTGTATCTGTTTTGAAAAAGTACCCAGCAATGAATCTACAAAGCTCAGCCTTCATCTTCTACTTAGATTCAAGATAGGTCTCTGTTAAAATACAAGCTACAAATCTTGGCAAAGTTGGGTGGGTATAAACTCAGTGGACTGGAAATCAGGATACCTGAATTCTGACTTTTTTCTTTAATCAGCCATGTTACGTCACACCATCCTCTTCAGCCTTCTGGGCCCTGGCTTCACTACACAATGAAGGGAGAGGGAGAACAGGGTTTCTAAAGTGTCTAAAAGAGTTTTGATATGCCAGCTATATTTTTTCACATTTGCAGGCCACTTTCAGACAATTAACCCTCAGTATAAATATTCACTGCTAAATAGTTTAACTTATAGGGAACCAGTGCATGTGTGAAAACACATTAGTGTATAGAGCCGTCCACAGCATATTTAAGGGTCTTCTGGATCCCTCATTAAGCTTCTGAGGTGTTCCAGTGTGCAGTTTTCATAAACTCCTCAGTATAGACTCACCCTTCCAACAGTCATTGTTTCTGTCTTGT
This sequence comes from Thryonomys swinderianus, assembly GCA_004025085.1. NCBI lineage: Eukaryota > Metazoa > Chordata > Mammalia > Rodentia > Thryonomyidae > Thryonomys > Thryonomys swinderianus. The sequence goes on from PVIC010039540.1 coordinate 10,982, forward strand.
TTCCTGCCTCTCTTCCCCACAAAAATGGGGCATACACAAAGTTGAGCAGTTAATAACTAGCATAAATTATATACTTGTTTTCTCTAATGATGTACCTATAAATTCATTTTTTATCATTAAAAACCTAGAATTGTGTCTTCATATCAACTTTTTTTTAAATTGAATTCTTTATTGGTACATTTTATATACAGCCCACAATCACACTCAACATTGGAGAAATTGTACCAGTATATAACACAAGTTCTCATTTTTCCCATATCCCTACCCACTCCACAACTCCCCACCCCCTGTATACATGTTCTTTCTCTTTTCAAATCATATTTATTCTTTCCCTTCATTACTTTCCCCTACCACAGTCCCTTTGAATATTTCCTATTTCACAAAATCTATTATACGTCATATCTACTTTTAATGGACTTTTGCTTAACCATTTCCATTTGGTTAATATACTAGCTCTTCTGTTCAGAGTCCCTGCCTCTCTACAGTACTCACATGTCTCTCCATGCAGACGGTCTCTGTACGAATGGCTAACAGAACACAACGAAGTATGAACAGCAAGATTTTTACACCTATTGTTTTTCCACAAACATAAACTCCTTTACATACTTATGAACAAGATATAATCTGGATTTCTTGTCCATTCGAACTACTTATGCACACACCTAACCTCTGCTAAGCCTCAGTCCAAAATAAACAAAGGTAATTCCCTGGGAATTCACCAGGCCTTAGCTCACTCAGCCCACAGCCATCTTCAGAAGGGGCGTCCGTTTTACTACCCCTCTGGAGTCACAACATCTCAGAACAATGCTCTCAAAACCTTTGTGTGGGCTGGGGATTTAGCTTAGTGTTTCCAGAGCCTACGCCAAAATGTTTTTGTGAAAAGAACCTTACAGAGAGGTGGAAGTTAGTTTCCTACTTCTCTGCCTGTCCTTCTACTGCCAAATCTGAAAGCCTACACGCCAAATTCCCCTGATTCTCTTGCCAGAGCTCTTAGCTAAGTTCAGCCAGCGCACACTATCCTGCTGCATGCAAGTCATCTGGGCTCTGGCATCAGTAGAATGGGCATCTCTCCAGTGGTCCAGCAGCTACTGCATGCCCACCTCCCTCCCAGAGTCCCATGCCAGTCATGGGGGCCCAAACTAGCAGGCTTCTCTTTGGGAAGCCTCTTCTTTTTTATACTGACCAGATTTCTTTTCCTTCTGTTCCTCTCACACCTGTACAGCTATCACACATTGCAGCAATCCCCTTGTCCAAGGCAGAAGTGTCCCAAAACCCCCAGTGGACAGTACTAAAACCTGCATATCTATACCTTCATAAAGTTTAATTACTAAATTAGACACCATAAAAGATTAACAGTCAAGAGCTAACTGGCTCACTAATTGAAGTCTACTTTCTCTTCAACTCTGGTGGAAATATGACGACAACCTTTTCACTGGCAGATACAGCCCCTCAGTGATTTATATTTCTCAGTCCAAACCTGTTCCTGAATCTGTGTGGCCATCCTTTCTTACAACAAGGGAATCACCTGCTCAAGTCTTCATATAGACCCAGCGCTTCCTGGTACAACACAATGCTCTCAGCTGGAACATTTTCTGTTCATTTCTTCTATCCACATATTTAATGGCTTTTCTGTCTTAACTACGAAGTTACTATGTACCATGGCTGCAGCTTTGCACTTTGAAGCACAACAGCAAAACTAACCAAATTTCTTGTTCTATCACAATTTTAAAGATACAAAAATTAGCTCTTACTATAGATTTTAGCAATCTCAGCATTACATTTTTTATTCTTTCTCTTATTAATTCAAGAACTTTCACCTCTTCCTAAAGGAAATATTTCATTCCTAAATAAAACTTCTCCTGGCCTATCTGAATTGAACAAACTACTACTCTTGTGCTCTGGAGCCATGACTAAACCATGACTAAGTAAAATGAGGGTTATTTGAAAATAAATATTGCTGTATCATGACATTCAACATGACAGCTATAATGTGAGGTGATGCAAGTATCTATCATGATACTCAGGGTGGTGCAACATTTAAACAAATTTTAAAACTTGTTTCTAGAAATTTCCATTTAATATAGCCAGACCAGTGTTGTTACCATAGTCACTTGAAACCACGAAAAGCAAAACCACATATGAGAGCAGACGACAGCTATACTGACAGAAAATTGCCCATTTAACTCCTTTCCTCTTTCCGCAGCCCCTTGCAAAGTGACTTTAAAACTTCTGATCCAAAGGTGAAGCCCATCCCTCCCTCTACTTCTAGAGCTCAAGCTGGACATACAACTTCCTTCAACTGATAAACTGGAACATGTTCACGATTGCATCAGTTCTGATGCTGGTTATAAAAAGCTTGTGTGCTTCCACGTTGCTTTTGGAAACTTACTGAGCTGCCACGTGAACAAGCCCAGGTTTACGGCTGGAGGATGGAGCATGGAGAACTAAATTGTCCCACCACCTAGACCCCACAGTCAAGGCCACCGGCTGCATCCACCACAGGCATACAAGAGAACTCTGCCCAGAGCAGAAAAGGAATTCAGCTGACCAACAGACTCAAATATAAGTGGTTACGCTTATAAGTTACTGGACTTAGGGTGTTTTGTTACCCATGTAGATAACTGATATAATAGCTGACATCTTGAATTAAGTTCCCTTGCACTGCTGTTTTTGTTTTGTTTTGTTTTTTACTGGAACACAATTGATAAAGGAAATGTGTTTAAAATGCCAATTCTCAAAGTAAGCACCCTGGGCAATTTTGATATGTGTGGCCTCAGACCATTTTTTGCCAAATGCAACTTTCAAGAGATGAAGGACATCAATTTGTCTATTTTCTCCCCTCTCCAGTGATTTATGATAAAAATTACCTGTAAGTAAAAGTCCACTCTGCTTAAATATATGGCAATGAATTTAAGCACCAAGTGAGTTTCAAATCATTGGAAAAAGTTCATTCTCTAACTTCTAGCCTCATTCTCTTAAATTGCAGTTTTCCTCTCTTTCCTCTTATTTCTTAGAAGGAGAGAATAGTGGCTGGTAGATACTTCCTTCCCACACCCACCTTTATAAAGATATAAGTGACTAATAATTGTGTAAATCCAACATATACAATGTGATGCCTGATTTATATGTGCATCGCAAAAGATTTCTATGTTCAAGTTAATGAACATGCATCACACCTCACAGCTACATTTGTGTAGACATGCTGAGATCAGATTCCCTCTTCAAGTAAACATTATTAACTATAGTCTTCATGCTGAATTTTAAGTCTCCAGAATTCATTCACCTTATAACTGAAAGGTTTTTACCTTTTGAGTTAAATCTCCCCAATTCCCCTCACCCCCACCCCACCCTTGCAAATCACTTTCTTAATCTACATTAAATTTATTTCTTCCAAGTCCACATATAAGTGAGATCATGCTGTATTTTGTCTTTTCCATGTCTAATGTATTTCACTCAGCAGAATGTCCTCTGTGCTCATGCCTGCTGTCCCAGAGGCAGGATTCCTCTGTATCTCGAAGCTGTTATTTTACAGAAGTAACCCTACCACCAGTCCCCCCAAAACCAGCAAGCTAAAACAACCCATCTGGATTCTTAAAATTTTCACCTTTGGCCCCTTAGAATTTTTCTTTTAATTTAGTATCAGATTGGTCTTGAATAACCCAGTTCCATTCTGTGACATTTTGCAAGTCATAAAGTTTTCTAAACTTCAAACTTCGACTGCAGAATAAGGTTTTTTGTAAAAAATAAATGAAACAAAATTCATCAAATTTAACATATACCCAGTGAGGTGGCACATAACTGTAATTCCAGCTACTTGGGAGGCTGATCCAGGTAAATCACAAGTTTGAAGCCAGCCTGGGCAACTTAGTGACAATCTATCTCAAAATAAAATTACAGGGCTAGGGTTGTAGCACAGTCCCAAAGCTCATGCATTGTCTTCAGGAGTCCCTAGGTTCAACCCCCAGTTTTGGGGGGAAAAAAAATTACTGATGTTAGATCTCATCTATCTCTTTTAAATCTACACTGGAAGATAGAATTACAGATTAAGAAATAAAATACTACAAGTTTCAGATTTCAAACTTTTAGCAGAGCATTATAAAAACTTTTGCATAGGGCCGGGGATTTAGTTCAGTGGTTCCAGCATCTGACTCACAAGTCCAGGGTCCCAAATTCAAACCCCAGCACCACATACCACAATGCCAGGTGTGGTGGCTCACTCCCGTAATCCCAACATTCAGGAGGCAGAGGCAGGAGGATTGCTATGAGTTTGAGGCTTGCCTGGGCTACATAGTGAGCTCAGAACCAGCCTGAACTACAAAGCAAGACTCTATCTCAAAAAAACAAAAACAAAGCACAAAAAAAAAAGAACTTTTGCATAGTGGCCAAAAATGCACCCATACTTGGGACAATTGGTGAGGAGGACCAGTGCAGAAACTGGATACCTGCCGCTGCTCTGAGGAAAGAGCACCCCAGGGAAACTCCCTCTCAAGGGAAGACTGAGAATAGGTAAATTGATGCTTCTGAGTTCACTCAAGCAGTAAGAAAAGGTCTTTCTATATACAAGCTAATATGTTTTTATTAGAAGTAAACGAAGTCATACTCCTTGTGCCCAGAACCAGTCACTGTCAGCACTTTGAGCATATTCATCCACATTTACCAAGCTATCACCTCAACCCCCACTTCAAGATCTAACAAAAGCTGCCACAGGAACAAAAGAAGCAGAGAACAACAAATGAGACTAAGAATCACAGGGAGAAGAAAAGATGAGGAGCTAAAATATCACACAGTCCACAGAAGCACTTCTAACTTTCCTCATTGGAGTTCTGCTCTCTCAAAGTCCCTCCTACTCTGCGTTTGGGGCAAGACATGAAAAGATAAATGAGAGGTGAAGAAAGAACATCTTTCTCTCCCTTTACTATAAGACAATGTCAAACAGTGCTGGATCCTGCCTCCCTGCAACACACTACTACGATGGTTGGGAACAGCGCCCCCTAGACGCACATGTGGTAAAGGCTTATTCTCCCTTTTGCGGCATTAATAGATAATAGAAGCTTTAATGAACGACCAGCTCTAATGAGAAGCAGGTCCTTGAGGTGTGTCCTTAAAGGGGATTTTGTGACCCTGGCACATTCTCTCTTGCTTTCAGGCCGCGAAGAGGTAAGTGGCTTTGCTGTACCAAACCTCTCCCACCATGGCATACGTCCTCATCCAGGCCCAGAGGCCACAAGGTCTACCAGCTGTGGTCTGAAGCCTCAAGTTGTAAGTCAAAATACTTATCTTCTTTTAAGTTTCTCTCAGGCGTTTTTCACAGAAATGGAAAAATGACTAAGAAAACTTTCAGTACTTGGGACAATTTCATAGCATTGTTACTTAAGATTCACCCCATGCAAACTACTGCTTTTAAGAACATAAGCTGCACTCCTCCAAAGAAATGCCAATGAATGGTGCCATCACCACTGATGCATGTGCATATACGCTATTATATAATTGAAATCATAAATATGCCTGGCAAGCACAAGGTCCTGAGTTTGATCTCTGGCACTGGAAAAAAAAATAATGAAATTATATAAATACACAATGAATCCCATATCTACATTCACACAGAGTATAAATATATGGTGTCTAAAAGTTTGATGAGAGAATTTTTTAAAGATAACAAAAACTGGGGGAAATATTCCATGTTCACAGACTAGAATAACTATATTATTAAAATGTCCAAACCACACAGAATGGTTTATAGATTCAACACAGTTCCTATCAAAATACAAATGGAAATTTTTACAAAGCTAAATAAAACAAACTTAAAATTCGTGTGAAAGCACAAAATATTCCAAATAGTTGAAGCAATTTAGAGCAAAAGAACAAAGCTAGAGGTATTATATTAACTTCAAATTATACTACAGTTATAGTAATAGGATTGACATTAAAAACACATAGATCAGGGCTGGACATTTAGCTCAGTGATTGCAGCACCTGTCTAGCAAGTGTAAAGTTCCTGGTCAATCCGGTAATCACATACAACAGTACTGGGCATGGTGACTCACACTCACCAGCAATAAGTACCACACACCACAGTGCCGGGCATGGTGGCTCACGCCTGTAATCC
>PVIC010039541.1:7005-17178 GCA_004025085.1 Thryonomys swinderianus
AAGGCTCTTTGGGTTTTTATAGCTCTGATTTTTTTCTTATTCCTTTTTTAAAAAACTCCTTCTCTCTCTCTCTCTCTCTCTCTCTCTCTCTCTCTCTCTCTCTCTCTCTCTCTCTCTCTCCCCCACACCCACACACACACAGAGGTACTATATATGTGAAAAATCAAGTAAGAATTAACCACTGCTTTAATCTAAAGAGTACTTTTCATGGGCATAGTGAGTTAAACCTACCAAAAATTGTGTATAGAAGATTCAAGTCCAAAGGGCCATGTGTGGTGGCACATGCTTATAATCCCAGCACTTGGGAAGTTGAGGCCAGACAATCACCTGAGTTTGAGGCCAGCCTGGGTTATATAGTGAGTTCAAGCCAGCTTGAACTATGTAGTAAAACTGTTTCAAAAAGAAAAAAAAAAGGAAGGGGCTGGGGATTTAGCTCAAGTGGTACCGCGCCAATCTTGAACACACAAGGGCCTCAGTTTGATCCCCGGTACCACAAAACAAAACAAAACAAAACAAAAAAAAAACCTGCCAAAAGATTCAAATACAAGATTACTATCAGCATTTTAATAGGTCCTGACCTTCTTACAGATTGCCTACATCTCAAATTAATTTCCTTCTCTCTGCAACCCTTTATCTATCACTATAAATATTCTCTCAAATTTCCTCTTTACCAGCCCTCCATCCAGATATAAACATAATATCAACAAAGGTTCACCTGTACTTTCTTTTATTCATTACTACCTTTTTATTCTCCCCAATCAAACCCCTTCTTTTTCTTCCCTTTTCCTTCCCTCTTGTTCTACATGCTAACCTGTCAGTAGTGTCAACCTGTCAGTCTTTATGTAGCACTGAAAAAGCATGAAATTATTCAAATAAGTATTAAATTACATGACTGACACATGATTGAGTCTGTATATACTGATGTAACCAGTAGTGGTTTTCGCTCCTTGCAAAGCAGCAAATTGGATCTATACTCAAAGAAATCCTAGACAGAGAAAATAACACTAAAATATCAAAGAGCCTAAAGCAAAGAACATATCTAGCCAAGCAAATAGTTAAGCAAAGAAGAAAAAAGCAGAACTAGCTATCTTATTTTCAGAAAAAGTGGTCTTGGAGGCAAAACTGACCAAAAGAGATACAGAAGGTCACTAATATTAGAAATGGGAGTAATTCATCAGGAAGAGATTGTAACTCAATGCATACGTGCTGAATGCCAATACACCCAATTTTATACAACAAACACTCTGGACATAAAACAATAAACAATCAATAACCAATAAACACAATCTTAGCTGGGGACTTCAACACTTCACTATCACAACTAGATCAACCAGACAAAATAAATAAATATCAAAGTTGAAACACACCTTCAAACAAATGAACAGAACATTTCTACACAACAACAAAATACACATTTTTCACCTGATTTTCTTTAAAATAAGCCACATCATAGGCCATAAAGCATGTTTAAGTAAATATGAAAGAACCGAAACTTCATGTATATTACCAGATCAAAGAACAGTGAAATGAGAAATCAATGGGAAAAAGAATCTCAGACACTACACAAGCAGGTGGAGGCTAAACAATATACTCTTGAATAATCACTGAGTCACAGAAGAAATCAAGAAAAAAAGTAAAATTTCTAGAATCAAACAACAATGGCAACATGACTTACCAGAATCTATAGTACATAATGAAAGCAATCCAAGGAAAAACTTTACAGCTATCAATGTCTACATTAGAAAAATAGAGTGATTCAAAATACAAAACTCCCATGAAGGTTCTAAAAAAGCAAGAGCAATCAAAATCCAAAACTTGAACAAAAACGGAAATTAGTAAAATTGAGACCAAAACCTCAGAAGGTCCTTATTTCTATTCCTGTAATAAAATCAAACCTAAATGTGCTGAAGACTGAAATATAAAAATAGAAACACTGAATCTGCCCGAAGAAAAAATAAGTAAAACTGCTGAAGACAAGCATAGCATAGGTAAGGACTTCCTAAACAGAACTTCAACTGCACAAGAAATAACTCAAACAATCAACAAATGGGTTATATAATACTTAAAAAGCTTTACACAGCAAAAAAATCAGTGAAGAGACAGTGAAAAGACAATTTACAGCACAGGAAAATATTTTTGTCAGCTATTCCTTTGACACAAGGTTAACATCTAGAATATATAAAGAACTAATAAATGCAGATCTCCCAAATGAAAGACTCAATCAAAACTGGGTAATGGAGACTGAGAATATAGCTCAGTGGTGCTGCACCTGCCTGGCGGCACAGGGCCCTCAGTTTGATCCCCAGTACAAACACACACACACACACACACATACACACACACACACACACAATATCGGCAATGGAAATGAATAGATACTTCTTAGAATAAGTACAAATATCCAATAAACATGAAAAAATATTCAGTATCTCTGGCCATTAAAGAACACCTGGACCCACCCCTTCAAAAAATGTTCCTGTTTTAGAAGTTATAGATAAGCCAAAGCTAATGATATTGGCCTTATACCACTGGTACATGCTCTGCTTCCCTACTGAATCAATATTAGCTAAGTGACTACATATGTACTCTTATTAGGTGATGACAGTTTGACGTGCCTGTACCCACATTTGTGGCTTTGGTATATAAATTACCCTGACAAAGATCTAGGTGGAAACCCGCTCAGGAGCTATTCCTATTTTTGAATAAACCTGCATTACTCTTAACTTCTTTTGTCCTTTAGAATTCATTCTTCAATTTTAGAAAACACAAACTTGGCACACATATTTCTCCTATACCAATAGTAAAGGGAAAAAAAAAGAATTGAGATGTATTAATTGCATGCACCAACTCCACACAGGGAATGTAAACATTATAAACTGCAAAAGGTATAAAAACATAAAGGAAAAAGGGCCGGGGATTTAGCTCAGTGGCGCCACCACCTCCCTTGCAAGCGCAAGGTTGTGAGTTTGATCCCAGCCCTGTTAAAAAAAAAAAAAAAAATCCAAAACAACAAAAAAACAAGGAATATGAGCTATCAATCACTGGATACCAAGACATCTAAACTAAAGCTTCAGCAGAGAAATCAGTACACATATGATATAGACCCCAAAACATAAAGAAAAAGGAAAGGGAATTAAGAAGTGTTACGTAAGCATGTAATACTGAAGTAAATATAACTGCAAAAATATATATATATAAATATATCATTGGCATCAGAAAATCATTATATATATATATATACATAAATATATCATTGGCACATGACTATAATCCCAAGACTGTAGAGGGGTGAGGGAGTAAGACTACAAGTTTGAGCCCACTGTGGTTAATGCAGGGAGACTCAGTCTCACAATTTTAAAGATAGGCTGAGCATGTGGCTTAGTGTGAAAGGTTTGAGTTCAGTCACAACACATGCGCCTGTGCACACACATGTACCACCAAACTACTACTAGCACTAAAACCAAAACAAGTAAACTTCTTAAAATCAACCACAATGTAAGAGTCCAACACTGAAGTAAAACAATTGTTCAAATATGTAACAGGTATATTTTAAAGCTTTTTTGGGAGACAGGTCTATAGTTCAGGTTGGCCTTGAACTCACTATGTAAACCAGACTGGCCTTAAATCCCCACCAAGCCTCCTGCCTCAGGCATGAGCCACCAGTGGGCACTCTAAGCATTTTCAACTCAAGGGAGATACAAGTAGGTGATACTTCAACAGATACACTGCGGTGATTTGTAGAGAATCAAGATAGACTAGCTGTTAATATTGCCCATTTAGTCATTTGTGGATGACTTTTTTTTTTTTTTTTGAGACAGGGTCTCGCTTTGTAGTTCAGGCTGGCCTCAGCTCACAATGTAGCCCAGGCAAAACTCGAACTCAGCAATCCTCCTGACTCTGCCTCACAGCACTGTGGTATGTGGTACTGGGGATCAAACTCAGGACTTCAAGACCTTGCACTTATGAGGCAGACACTGGAACCACTGAGCTAAATCCCCAGCCCTAAACTCAGATTGTTCTACTTAAATGTAAATATCACATTTATGAGAAGGGAAACCCATAATCTACAACTTAAAGATGCAAGAATAGGTAATAATCTAACAATCATGTATTCCAGAGTTTAAAAGCTTCCGCAGCTGGTACTTTAGACACTGCCTTATATCAATTACTATTATTTTTTTTGAGACAAGATCTCGCTTTGTAGTTCAGGCCAGCCCTGAGTTCACTATGTAGCCCAGGCAAGCCTCCAACTCAGCAATCCTCCTGCCTCTGCCTCCCAAGTGCTGGGATTACAGGCTTGAGCCACCAAACCCAGCATTTGTGGTATGTGGTACTGACTGCTAGTGGGCATGAGCCACCATGCCCAGTATTATTGTATATAGTTACCAAGGATAGAACCAGAGACCTTGCGCTTGGTCCAGAACCACTGAGCTAAATCTCCGGCCCCTTATATTAATTATAATCTTAAGAAGAAAGCTCCTTAAATTCTTAAATATTTAGTTTCTGTCTAAAGGTTACACTCTAACATCTATAACTGAGCTGTTACCATTTTTTAAATTGAATTCTTTATTGGCACATTTTTTTTTCTTTTCTTTTTGAGACAGGGCCTCGCTTTGTAGTTCAGGCTGGCTCTGAGCTCACTATGTAGGCCAGGCAAGCCTGGAACTCAGCAGTCCTCCTGTCTCTGCCTCCCAAGTGCTGGGATTACGGGCGTGAGCCACCATGCCTGATGCAACATTGGGGAATTTGTATCAGTATATGACACAAGTGCTGTTACTATCTTCACATCAGTTATTAAAGACAAGTTATGCTCTCATTTTATTTTTTTTGAGACAGGGTCTCACTTTGTATTTCAGGCTGGCCCTCAGCTCACTATGGAGCCCAAGCAAGCCTTGAACTCAGCAATCCTCCTGTCTCTGCCTCCCCAGTGCTGGGATTACAGGTGTGAGCCACCACGCCCAACATTGTATGTGGTTACTGGGGATCACACTCAGGACCTTGCGCTTGTGAGGCAGGCACTGGAACCACTGAGCTAAATCTCCAGGCCTATGCTCTACTATTTTAAAACATTGAAGATGCAGCACTTTTGTTAACATATCTTCTTTTTCCTTTTTGTACCAGGAACTGAATTCAGGACTCTGTGCTTGCAGGCATGGTGCCACTGAGCTACATCCCTGGTTCATTAACATAAAATAAAAAATCTTAAAGGAATGTTAAATAATTAAATTTAGTATTATTATTCGTATATAATGAAAGATAGATCTGGATAGATACTCGAACTATATTGTAATCTCATCTGGATAAAAAATATAGTTTTTAGTTTTCTCTGTAATTTTTATTATTCAAAACAGAATAGTATACCAAATTAATTTCTGATACAAATGAAAATGTGTGCCTCATCAAAAATAATTTTCCTTCACAAACTCAAAAGAATTTTCTTATAAAAGTGAAAAAGCAGTTCTGTAAAATAATAAGATCCAAATATTTTCCCCAAGCTAGAAAGTTTACGAGTATCATTACAAATTTACTCTGTAAAACACACTGATACTATGAAAAGGGTATCACATTAGCTATTAAAAAGTATCTTTTCACAGATGTTTGCACACTTCCATCCTGTTCTAGTGTTTTGATCAATTATCGTAACCATAAAGGGATAGCTGGCACTTTCTGAACTATATCCACTGGCACATGATTTGAAGAAAGGTACCAGAGTAACTGATCAACAAATAAGAAATTTCACTCTAGCCAGAAGCCCGATTTTGTTATGGAAGAAGAAAAGCCCCAGACAGAAAAAAGAAACACAAAAACATAAGTTTATTGATGATATAACAATACCTATATATTTTATTTTTCAAAGAAAAAGAGTGATAATAAAAATTTCTTCATAATGAAATCATCCAGAAAACAACTTTTAACACCTGGTGTACCTCAAGCATTTGTGTGCAGTTTTAGTATAACATAGAGAGCTTTGTACAAGCTCTGCCTTGTATTCTGCCTTTTCTGCCTTCAATCTTTATTAATTTGGTAACAAGAAACAGATGAACAGATTTAATTTATATTCATTTAAATATTAATGTGATTATGTGGTTTTTCTGAGACAATGTCTCTACATAGTTTAGGCTGGCCTTGAACTCACTATGTAGTCTAGGGTGGTCCTGAAGTCATGGCCATCCACCTGCCTCAACATCCCCAAGTGCTGGGATTACAGGTGTGTGCCACCACACAGCTGTGTATTTTTAAATATTCTGTTTTTTTTCAATATCTACTTTTATGGATTCAGTCCCTATTCATATTTTGTCATAAACAGCTCTTTACAAATTAAAGGCATCATGGATATATAAACTGTTTTTCTCTACAGTTTGCTTCTTCAGTTGAATTCTATTTTGACAGAATTAGAGGATTTTTAAAATGTGAAATATTGTGGATTTTGTTTTTGGAGACAGAGCTCACTTGGTAGTTTAGACTGGCCGCAAACTCACTATGTATCCCAAGCTGGCCTCGAACTCATGACAATCCTCTTGCCTCAGACTGCTCAGTGCTGGGATTACAGGTGCACAGCATCTCGTCCAGCAAATAATGTACTTTTAAAGATACCCATTTTATTCACATGCAAATAGTGTGCTTTTAAGGATACTTAATTTATTCACATGCAAATATGTGATTTTAAAGATACCCATTTTATTCACATGTAAAATTGAAAAAAAAAGTGACATAACAAAATTACTGGGATAAAATTCTTCAGAAAAACTTTGTCTTCGTAAAGAAGATAAAAGCAGTAAGTATACAGGTTACCTGTTAAGTGATCTAAGTAGTACTGATACAGCTTGCACTGTATAGAAGTCATTCTCACAGCTAAGACATATTCATGTTTTGGAGGCAAGAATTTTGTTAATGCTGTATAATCTTTCCTCTGTAATTAAAAAGAAAGAATGAAAATTAATCCAAATATTCCAAAGAAATGAGTTGCTTTAAAATTTCTCATCACTTAACAGAAATAGGCACAAAAGATATAAAAACGACTTTCTTAAACATATGCCCACAGAAAGTCATATGATTATAGTTAATATATTTTATATGAATAAAGATACTTCAATATGCCAGGGAAGTTTTAAATTGAAGTGGTCATATGACTAAGTGACCAGTTAAAGCAATTCATGTTCTCAAGATACCCTCTTCCATATAGAAAAAAAAACAAAAAAGATAGGGAAGAAGATATGGTAGATAATGGTTGCAAAATGACGTGCTTTAATCATTTAGTAAAATCTAGGATTCAAAGTCTAATATAGTTTTGAGTGTTCTGTAGTTAGGATGTATTTATATGCCAAATAGTAGCACAAAATGCCAAAGGCAATACTTCTCAATTGAGAAAAAAAGCCAAGCATAAGGACTTTTCTACATTTCATTAGGACAAGAAAAAACCACAACACTTATGTGTTAGATATAAATGACTACTTAAATCAGAAAAATATTGTCTGGATAGTATACGCATTAATGAAAAAGACTACCTATAGGCAACCTGACTCAACAGGATGACTTTTCTCATATACTGGCAATATATCCAGCCAAAAGAATAGCCTGACTGAATCAAAATATCTAGTTGGACAGGGTGATGCAAGCCTATAATAACAGTACCCAGGAGACTGAGGCAGAAGAATCTGCAGGAGTTTGAACCCAGGCTACACAACACGCTGAATTCCTGGCCAGTCTGACCTGCAAAGTGAGACTCTTTCTCAAAAATAATCTTTCTAGCCATCACAGCTATTCAATGTTTTTTAAACTAAAAGAAAATTTATTTAAAAGTGGAAAAGGAGGGCCGGAGATTTAGCTCAGTGGTTCTGGCACCTGCCTCTCAAACTCAAGGTCCTGAGTCGGATCCAGTAACCACAGACAATGCTAGGTGTGGTGACTCATGCCCACCAGCAATCAATACCACATACCACAGTGCCGGGCATGGTGGCTCACGCCTGTAGTCCCAGCACTTGGGAGGCAGAGGCAGGAGGGTTGCTGAGTTCGAGGCTTGCCTGGGCTACATAGTGAGCTCAGGGCAACCTGAACTACAAAGCGAGACCCTGTCTTAAAAAAAAAAAAAAGTGGAAAAGGAAGAAGTGAGAGATACAAGCTACTCTGGACAAGTAGGAAGAATTAAAAAGTGAATTACTCCAGCTATCACTAGTATTTAGTGTCTGAAGAGAAAGTGTACATCTTGAGATCTATTAGATGATGGTTCAGCCTCTCTATACCTTTCTATTCATTAATGTAGATTCAATGAAGATCTGTAGATAAGCAGCACCATTTACCTATTTAGGTTACTGTCTATACTTTAAAGAAGAAATTTCTGTTCTTTTTTTAAGTTTCTTTTTTTCTTAGAATATTTTAGCAATACATAATAATTACATTAACCTTAGACAATTTGTGCATGTACATAATGCATTTTTATCATTTTTATTTCCCATTTTCCTCCCATTCTCAGATCCCCTTAAAGTCTACTTTAAAAATGGATTTCTCAGGCCAGAGATTTAGCTCAGTGGTTCCGGCGCCTGCCTTGCAAGCACAAGGTCCTGGGTTCAATCCCGGTAACCACATACAATGCTGGGCGTGGTGACTCACGCCCACCAGCAATCAACACCACAAACCATAGCGCCTGTCTCAAAAAAAAAAATGGATTTCTCTTCCTTTTTTTCTTTTCTTTTACTTTATTTTTTTGAATCAGGGTCTTGCTTTGTAGTTCAGGCTGGCTCTGAGCTCACTATGTAGCTCAGGCAAGCCTCAAACTCAGCAATCCTCCTGTCTCTGCCTCTTAATTGCGGCGATTACAGGTGTGAGCCACCACAAAGTCTTGCTTTGTAGTTGAGGCTGGCCATGAGCTCACTATGTAGCCCACGGAAGCCTCAAATTTAGCAATCTTCCTGTCTCTGCCTCCTGAGTGCTGGGATTACAGGGTGAGCCACCACACCAGGCGCTGTGGTATGTGGTTGCTAGTGGTGTGAGTCAGCGGCCCCGTACTGTTGTACATGGTTACTGGGGATGGAACTAGGGACCTTGAGCTTGCTAGGCAGGCGCTGGAGCCACTGAGCTAAATTTGTAGTCCAAAAATGTCTTTTCTCTTAATTCATACTTGCTCTTCTATAACTACTTCAAATGAAGGAGGTTTAGAATAACATACTCTAGAACAAGGGATGGAGCAGAATTTCTTAATGAAAATACAGTTCTGCTCTTCTTAAAGTACTCTCTTCTGAATCTACATAATATAATATGAAGGTTTACACTTAGCTATTAATCAACTGCTTTCTAACCTTTTCAATGAAACTTTTTGGTGAAAGTTGAATGCTTCATAATACTGAGCGCAATGCAAAGAGATTTAACTAAAACTACATAAAAAAGGAAAGAAGTGCCGGGCGTGGTGGCTCACGCCTGTAATCCCAGCACTCGGGAGGCAGAGACAGGAGGATTGCTGAGTTCGAGGCTTGCCTGTACTACATAGTGAGCTCAGAGCCAGCCTGAACTACAAAGCAAGACCCTGTCTCAAAAAAAAAAAAAAAAGGAAAGACAATACAAAGTAAATAAAAGTTTTAACTCAGAAAATATTCTGGGATTATAATAAAATAGACTAGCAAAATATTATCATGGAATATCACTGTACCTGAACACATCCAGCCAACATCTCATATAGAATGTGAGCACGTTTTTTCATCACTCTGACATCTACCATGGTAGAATCTGCACACTGACCATTTTGGATTGGATTAATAAATCTATTCCTGAACTCTTTAATGGATCCAAGCAAATTTTCCTTGATAAAGTTAACCATGCAATGATCTAAGAGAGAAGACATTAATTCATTAACAAAATTAATGACAGTTTAAGACTCACAAAAGTTTCCCAATAAATTGCTCAGGTCAAAAGTACACATTATGCAAAGATTAGAATTAAGCCACAAAGAACAAATATCAACTAAATGTACAACAAATATTGGTTGTAAGTTCCATCTATTAGAAAAGGGTACAAAACTCAGATGAGAAAAAATAATCCTAAAATACAGGGTATGATTTTTTTTTTTTTTTGCTTTTTGAGACAGGGTCTCACTTTGTAGTTCAGGCTGGCACTGAGCTCACTATGGTGCCCAGGCAAGCCGCCGCGAACTCAGCAATCCTCCTGTCTCTGCCTCCCGAGTGC
>PVIC010039542.1:0-17085 GCA_004025085.1 Thryonomys swinderianus
GATCGAACTCAGGTCCTTACGCTTGCGAGGCAGGCGCCGGAACCACTGAGCTAACCCTCCGGCCCAACCTTTGCCTTCTTAATTAAAATAAAAAAATTGTAGCCAGACACAGTGATGCAAGCCTGCAATTCTAACACTGAGGGAGGCTGGGCTAACAGGATCACAAATATGAGTCCTGGCTGGGTATCTTAATGATATTCTGCTTCAGAATTGTACAAACAAAAATTTAAGGTCTGTAGCATAGCTGTAGAGCATCCCTGGATTCTGTCTACAGTTTAGAAAAAAATATTGCATTCATGGGGGAGTCTATGTCTCCTGGAGGACGTAGAAGATATGTGAGAAATTATTGTAGTTCCCACTGAATTTTGCTGTGAACATAAAACTGCTCTAAAAAGGGGCTGGGGATTTAGTTAAGTGGTTCCAGTGTCTGCCTTGCAAACTCAAGGTCCCAAATTCGATCCCCAGTGCACCTCACACCACAGTGCCGGGGGTGGTGACTCACTACCACCAGCAATCAGTACCACACACTATAATGCCAGGTGTGGTGGCTCATGCCTGTAATCCCAGCACTCCACGGGCAGAGACAGGATTGCTGTGAGCTCGAGGCTAGCTTGGGCTACATAGTGAGCTCAGGGCCAGCCTGAACTACAAAAGTGAGACCCTGTCTCAAAACAACAACAACAAAACTGCTCTAAATAAAACAAAATAATAACCTGTATTTACACTTCTTGACTCCTTCCGGTATACACTTAAAATACCCTACTGGAGAAGCAAATTTTGCTACAAACCTAAGTGCAGAGCCCAGAGCTCAGGAGATAATGGCGAACTCACATAAGTAAAAGCTGTACAAGGAAGGTGAGATTCAAGGTAAGTAAATGACAGTGGAAGGAAGGAAGCTGTGTGTTGTCCCTTTTCAGCTGAAGAGCTGGAACACATGGCAGACACTAAGAAGGGAGGGCCAGGTATGTGGCTTCATCAGGCAGAGAGATGTCTGAACATGCAGCCCTTCTCCCTGCACAAAATCTGCCCCTCTGTGGAAAACCCTGGAGATCTGCTGAAGCTCTGGCAGGTAGGGAGAAAGGAGAGGCTGCTGTGGGCCCAGCTGGGAGAGCCCCGCCACTTGCAGGCTGTCTCCCTTTCTGTGGTGCACACACTTTTAGGCCACAGCACGCTCCAGCCAGGCTGCAGAACCAACTGGTAGAGCAATGTGGGCTCTCTAGGGGTCCTCAGAGGAAACACTTGGTGAAGTCTACAGGATGTCAACTCATTCTCCTCACTGTCACTGAAACAATCTAGATTTATACAAGAGGGGTTATTGGTATTTCTTTGGTAAAGTTCCTACAAGATTTTGTTGAAAAAAATCAGGATTGGGCTGGAGATTTAGCTCAGGGGTTCCAGTGCCCGCCTAGCAAGCGCAAGGTCGCTGGTTCAATCCCAGTAACCACATACAAAACTACCGGGCATGGTGGCTCACACCCACCAGCAAGCAGTAGCACATACCACAAATGCCAGGTTTGGTGGCTCAAACCTGTAATCCCAACACTCGGGAGGCAGAGACAGGAGGATTGCTGAGTTTGAGGCTTGCCTGGGCTACATAGTGAGCTCAGGGCCAGCCTGAACTACAGAGTGAGAGCCTGTCTCAAAAAAAAAAAAAAATCAGGATTATTCTTTGAAGTATGTTGTTTATTCTTTCTCGATTCAACTGTGCTCAAACTGGACCAGCCTTGTACTTTAGTAGATGCCATCTGCAATATGGTCAAAGAAATATGGAGAAGCATACTTTATCTTGTGGAGATATCATAGAACTTAAGAGACCTCCATTCTGAACTATAATAGTAATTCAATTACATTTATATGACACATTTTTGTTCCACCTAAGGTTTTCCTAAATAGCCTCCCATCCAAATGCTTGGCAGACCCACCTAATTTTATGGCTCAATTCCTACACCATTTTTATCCTATGCTAAAGTGTTTTCACCTAAAACTTCATGTCTGTTTCAGTCTCTAAATTGAGAGGCCCTTGTATTGTCTCCACTGGGCTGCAGGCCAAAGACCAGCTCATCCACTGCCAGCCCAGCTGTAAGCAGCTCCCTCTGATACACGGACTGATGGCAGAGAGGGGCTCAGACTGACGATGAACTCAGGCTACCCAGCACTGTCCATGGACAGACACAGACACAACTGAGTCAGAAGCCCTGAAGTTCTGTGGACTGTCAACTGTGAGCTGCGGAATGATCTAGCAGCTGCTGGACCTATGTGATCTTAAGAAAGTTGACTGTCTATCTGCCATTTCAGTTTTTCCGTCCATAGGATCCCATGTGGCAACACACACCAAGGGCCAGTGAAGGTACCAGGCACTCCTTTAGTGGTGCTCTCCTCCACTTTAAGGCAGTGTGGAGATTCCCACGGACACAGCACTCTAGCACTGCCCAGGCCCAGGGAACTGCTGGCACAGTGGATACAGTGGGTGGTTTCCAAACTTTTAGAATGAAAAGGAAAGAAGATGGACCACTCAGATAGTTGCTGGCATTTTATTTTGCAGTTAAGGGCACAAAACAGAGGTACGCAAAAGATTATGATTTTCTGTCATCATATTTCATAGAAGAAAACAGCCTTAATTATCTTGTTGGTTTTTTTTTTTAAAGAAGGAAAGGTACAACATGTAAATAAATTTAGCCTTGTGAAAAACTTTTGCTCTTTCATTTCTCATTTTTCTGAAATCATCACAGAGCAATGTTAGGGATTTGTGGCATTGAGTTATGGGTGAGACAAGTGAAGCGACATGCCCAGGGCCACACAGTGACTTGAGTGGCAGCTGCAGTGCATAAAAAAACCCATCAGAGATGTTTTCACAGGGTTGTCCAGGTGCCTGGAAGGGAAGTCGGAAATCTGGGCTCTCAGCAATTAGCTTTGGAGACACACTCTTTGCTAGGCTGCACTTTTCCAAACTCAAGTTAAAGACACTCCCCATTCAGGATTGTTGCTGAACCTAATGGATGAACAGCTTCCAAACTCCCAGCAGTCCGTGAGGCTGCAAGTTCAGACCCAACCTCGGTAATTTAGTGATGCGGTGAAATCCTGTCTCAAAAATTAAAAAACTTTTTTTTTTATAATGGGCTAGGAATGTAGCTCAGTTCAAAGGCTTCGGTTCAATTTTTCACATCCAAATATATTAATTAATACATAAATAAGCAAAGAAACAAATAAATGGAAGGGAGCTTCAAGCGGGCTCCAGAGCTGAGTGTTGTGGTACAACTTAGGACTGTGGGAAGCTGAAACAAAAGTATTGTAAATTCAATCCTAATGTAGGCAAAAGAATATTTTTTTCAGTGCCAGGGACTGAACTCAGGACCTTGCACTTGCAAGGCAGGTTGTGGTGCCACTGAGCTAAATCATGGCCCTAATCCAGGCAATTTATGTATTTGTAAAGATCCTGCCTAAAAATAAGCAAATGAATAAAGAGCTGGTGGTACAGTGTAGTGCAATGGCCCTGTGTGGATTCAGTCCCCAGCACTGGGACGGGGGGAGAAGTATGGGACACTTCAGAAATACACATTGGATATTATAGAGTGAGGTATTAGGAAATGAAGTAGCTGTGTCTCAAATTTACTTGAAAGTATTTCAGCCAATAAAAATAAATGAAACAAATATGACAACTTACTTACAATATGCTAATTCTGTACTGGAAAACTACTTTTTTTTTTTTTTTGAGACAGGGTCTTGCTTTTGTAGTTCAGGCTGGACCTGAGTTCACTATGTAGCACCAGGCAAGCCTTGAACTCAGCAATCCTCCTGTCTCTGCCTCCCGAGTGCTGGGATGACAGGCGTGAGCCACCATGCCCGGCACTGTGGTATGTGGTATTGATTGCTGGTGGGCGTGAGTCAACACGCCCAACATTGTATGTGGTTAACGGGATTGAACTCAGGACCTTGCGCTTGCGAGGCATGCACCGGAACCACTGAGCTAAATCTCCGGCCCTGGAAAACTACATTTCATATGTGCATTATAGAATGTACATTCTATAACAATAACAATAACAATAACAATAACAATAACAATAACAAGATGCTGGAAAGGCAAGTGGAAGAGAACACGCTACTCACAGAGAAGTCTGCAGAAAGGTCCAGTCCCTAGGAGTGGAAGCTCAGCCTTGGACAGACAGAACCTGGGTCAGGGAGAGATTTTGGTTTCCCCAGACAGGCCTGGTATTGTTGGGCAAGGGGAGCCTCATCCCCTTCTACTTTTCAGGGGCAAGGCACCGTCTGACAGACCCAGCTCTGCTGCAGCCAACCAGCACGGGGGCTTATGAATATGCAAATAGGGGCCAGAGCTGGTTGGCTGCCCCCTGTCGTTTCCCACCTCTTCCCTAATTTAGGTGCCTCACAAGCCAGCTCAGCAAGGACCTTCCTGAAATGCGGTCTCTCTGTCCTTGTCTAGGGGGTCTCCAGAGCCCCTAGAACATGAGGAGATAGGATTGTCCATCTCCCGTTGCCTCCTGACCTCTGCTTCCAGATCCTTTGCGAGGGAGCTCCAAAGTGACCATCTTTCTCCCTGTTCCGTGAGCAACAGGAACAGGCTAAATGCATTCCAGCTCCAAAACATGACAAGATCTACAGGAAGAAGAGGCCATGTGGCTTGTGACTGCAGCAGAGCCTTGGATACTTGGAGAGGCTGGTTACTGGGCCAGAAATGCTCAAGCCCATAGAGCTGGGGGGGGAACTCACTGTCCTAATCCACTCACCCCAAACTTCACTCACATTTTATAACCTCCTTCAGCCTTGGAAATGGAGCAAATGCTGTGAAATACAGCAATAGAAATGAGTGGATGATAGCTCAATTCATCAACATGGATAAATCCTCAAAACACAATGCTGGACCAGAGAAGTACACCAGATACAGGCAGTGTGATTATGTTTAAGTTCAAAAATAGGGAGAAAAATGTAAAAACATGTCTATTTTCACTGTGTATTCATTTATTAGTTTCAAGTACAAGTGAATGGAAAAATAGAATCTAGATGACATACGTGCACAGTCCCTGTTTGAAGGAGCCCAGAGATGGGAAGGAAAGGTATAGAAAGCCCCATCTAGTATCCGGTCAGTGGTGCTAAACAAGCAGACAAGCGAGGTTGTGTATGGTTCAGTCACACATACTGGGGGGTTCAAGGTAGGAAAAAGAATGCTATGTCTCATCAGTCCATGTGGCTGAGACAGGAAAATTGTGGGTTTGAGGCCAGTTTGGATAATTTAGCAAATTCTGTCTTAAAATTAAAAGGGCCAGGGATATAGCTCAGTGTTACACAAATTGCCTACATGGGGCCGGAGATTTAGCTCAGTGGTTCCAGCTCCTGCCTCACAAATGCAAGGCCTTGAGTTTGATCCGGGTAATCACATACAATGCTGGGCATGGTGACTCACGCCCACCAGCAATCAATACCACATACCACAGTGCCGGGCGTGGTAGCTCACAATTGTAATCCCAGCACTCAGGAGGCAGAGACAGGAGGACTGCTGAGTTCAAGGCTTGCCTGGGCTACATAGTGAACGGAGGGCCAGCCTGAACTACAAAGCAAGACCCTGTCTCAAAAAAACAAAAACAAACAAATAAAAACAAATTGCCTACATATGCATGGCTCTAGGACTAGCCCCTACCACCTCTAAAAAAGTAAAACAAAAAATTCTGTATTATTCCAGGTGAGGTGATCACTCTGTGGTGTTTTCCATTAGTGGACCCACTTAATCCTTTCTAAAAACACAAACATGTTTCCTTATGTTATTTGAAAGTAAATATATCTTTTTCTCAACTTAAAAACAGTCTGTCTAGCTCTCAGGAAGCTGAAACAGGAAAATCACACGTGTGAGATCACCTTGGACTACATACTGAGACACTGTCCCCACCTAGCCCAAGAAAAAAGAAAAGCAAAATAATATGTATGCGTGCATGTGTATTGATGTTGTAATGAAAGCAAGGGGGCAGTTGATATGGTTAACTGGGGATGATGATCCAGGAGGACCACACCAAGACACTGGGTTGTTCCCTTCTTTAAATTGTGTGGTGAGTATGGATGTTCCTTTTGTTATGGTTCCTTAAACCACACACAGACCTGCTGTTCAAATATCTCACAATGAAAAAAAAAACTTGCTACAACTTAAATTCATAAACTCCTGTCCCAGTTGGCGATGTTGTGCCCTGCGATGCCCTGAATGCAGAAGAGAATGTTAGCTTGGTGAATCTCAAGGAAATCAGTTTCAACCTTTTTTTCTGAGAGAGATTTTTGCATGCTGCTATGCCTGTGTGTGCGTGCGTGCATGTGTCTGTGCATATGTGTGTGTGATTGTGTGGTATCTGACTGTAAAATCTAAGATTAACTTGAGTGATCTCTAAAGCTCCAAGAGAAATACATTGGCACATTATAACCAGTCATGAACTTTTAAACTTTGGAGAAGAATCTTAAAAATTAATTATTAAAAATCATGAAAGAATTAAGCAGCCATCAGAGGTTACTAGCTATCTACCACTTAGCATTCCCAAGGCCCTGGATTTGATCCTTAAGGCGCTCGTGTCTGAACATGTGAACACAAGCATACACAAATAAATAAAGGGGCTTTCTAAGAAATATGAACAGCAACTCCAGCAGGGAATTGCCTTAGCGCCTGGTTATTACTGTTTTTGGACTCCTCAGCTGTGTCCAGCAATGATGTTAGCATCAAGTGTTAACTCACTTCACAAATACTTAACCGAGTGCCTAAGGATACCAGATCCTGTGACCAGAGGAGCACATGATCTCCGGAAAATAGAGTTACCTTTTTTCCTGACTGCTGCTCAGTCCAAAGAAGAGATAGGTAAACTCGACAATGGAAAGCAGAGATACAAACACAGTATTTTGGAAGCATAAAGAAAGTACCTATTAACTCTCAGAGAAGATTAAGAAGGGATTTAGAGAGAGACTTAAGGAGTGATAAGAAGTCTTTAGGCAAATAGGAGTGAACAGTCCACACAAAGACGTGAAGGAAGGAAACAGCCTCGGGGTGTTGGGGTGACAGCCAGCAGTGCAGTACGACTAAAGCTCAGGATCTGTGAGAAAGTGGAGGGAGGATCAGAACACAGAAGCCAGATTATCGGGTGCTTAGTCAGGCAGAAAAGTTTGGACTTTATCCCACAGATAGAGAAAAGCAACTGGAAAGACTTTAAGCAGGAGAATGTAGGATTAGGTTTACATTTCAGAAGGATTTTTGACAGAGGTGTGCAGGCTAAGAGAGACTAGCAAGGGAGAATGCAGACTCTGGAAATTATCCTGATGAAGGATATTCAGGACTTTATGGGCAGCAGCGGGTCCCGGATGTTTTCTCTGGTTCTAGTTGGGAATTCTGCCCATTGCTGTAGACTTGCAGGGGCAGTGCTTTCAGGGGATGGGTTGGTTGAAGGTTATGTCAGGGCCTTGAGCATCAGGCAAGATAATTTAAGAATCAGAAACCAAAAGAAATTGAATGATTCATTTATACATTCATTCATTCCTCATTCAACCAGTTTATGGAATGCCTTTTTCCATTAGGAAAATGAGCTACAAAGGTGAATACTCAGGGCACTGAGGACTCAAGAGGGAGCAAAGCAAATGAAGAGGGGTTGCCGTGTGTATCGTTTCACGGCCAACAGGCAGAACGGAATGCCCGCAGCTGAGAGGCCCAAATTCAGTCGATGACTCTTTACTGAGCACCGAATCCACGCCCAGTTTCTATACTAGATGCAGAGAATACAACAGAATATAAGCGACATGATAGCAGAAGTTCCAAATGCTCAATATAAATGGGGAACAGTTAGTTTGGCTGGAGAGTATTTGGGTGCTGGGAAGATCTGGAGATGATGTAGAAGTCAGGCTACTTAGTGGAGCAAGTGAGAGCCCGTTAGAGGATTCTTGGGACTGTTTTAGGGTTAGAGAGACTAAGAAGTGATACCTGGTCTTTCTTTATATATATTTGAAGAATCTGAGGCATAGAGAAGCGAGTGTCACTACACAGGAAGGCTTGTCCTCCAAGGCCCAAGTTCAAAACCTCGTCCATTTTGCGTTCTCTTTGCCTAGAGCAGAAGCCAGATTGGTGCTCCAGGGGTCCCAGGAGAGAAAAAACGTCAAACTCTGTTTTGCTAAAAGGTCTGGCCCCGGGGGCGATTCGGTGACCGGACCGTCTGGCACTTTCAAGAGGACCAGCGTGGGCTGGCAAGCAGCGCAGCAGGCTCTGAGAAGGCCCCGCTGCTTCGGGTTCATGAGTGCCACTCCGCCCGGCGGCGACCAGCGCCAACCAGCGCCCCCTCCCTCCACCAGTGGTTCGCTCCGAACACCCCTCGGGCTCGGCGAATGCTGAGGCCCGCCTCGCTTCCGGTAGCTGTCGTCCCCCATATCCGGTGTCCGCCCGCCCTCGGCTCCGCTGTCGCGATGCTGTCCCGGTCCCGCTGCGTTTCCCGGGCGTTCAGCCGCTCCCTCGCTGCCTTCCAGAAGGTAAGGTTTGGCCTGGGCGGGGCTCCGGCGTCTGTGGAGTGTGCCGGCGGGCGGACGGGCGGCGCGAAAAGCAGGGGCGTAGTGCGCCGCCAGGGCGGGCACCAAGGGCACTGGGACGCGGAGGCCGCGCGCTGGGCGACTGGGGGCCCTGATGCCCTCCCGGCGGTCTTGTAGCTCATGCAGAGCCCAGCGGGCCCTTATCTTCCCAGGGCAGCTGGCGCCGATAGTTGCTTGCTGTACCCACCTCTACGTCGGGGATGAGGGGCCGCGCCCGTCCTGAGTAATGAGACTGACTCAAGAGTTCGGGAGGGGGCAAGGAGCAGCCCGGCAACCCAGGTCTGGGGGACGTCTCCGCCTTTCTGTTAACACCAGCGGGCGTCGTTGGGACCTTGAAACAGTCCGGTGGACCCACTGTGTTGTATTTCCCTTTAGAGTTACGGGATTCACCTGTCACGAGCACTGGGGCTGGCTTGAGTGTGCACTTTGAAAAGCGTTTCTCCCACTTTTCGTGTTGGGTGACATCGAAAATGTTTTCTTTCTCAACAGGGGAACTGCCCTCTAGGGAGACGTTCCCTGCCTGGTAAGTTCTGCCCTTGAAATTTTCCTAAAATGCTGGTCTCCAGGGCAGAGCAGCGTGAAGAAATCTGGCTCTGTGTTTCTCTTCGTGTTCAAAGACACTTGGGCTCAGATAACCAGTTAAACAAAATGCTACTTAATCTAAAAGCTGTTAGGTATTCATTCAGTACATAAGTACTGAGCTTTTACTGTGTATCAGGCACTGTGCTAGACCCGCAATAGGGATATGGTGACTGATTTTTGCCCTGGAGGAGCATACAGGGCAGTGGGGAAGACAAAGTGAAAATTGCTAAATGAGTGAATAAACCACAAATTGTAAGAAGTGCTGAGAAGGGTACATAAGAGTGGACAAAAAAGATTTCTTTAAGTAGGTGGTGTTAAAGCTATGATCTACAGGATACGACAAAGGTGGTATAGTGAAGAGAAAAAGGGAATAGCATTTACAAAGTCCCTGAAGAAGATCTAGCAAGAGTACTAATTAAGGGAGAATGTTGGAAGACTATTGAAAATTTAGATTTTATTCCAATAATGTTTGTTCTTGGTGGCAGGGGAAGGGTTACATAGCTTTTTTTACATAGTTGTTTTTTTTTTTTTAGTAAATGCCTGGGATAAGTTTTTGTTGAATGTGTCACTCTTATTTTAGGCTTACTTTGTGCTGAGCATTGTTCTAAGTGATTTCTGTGCAACTTTTAATCTAATTATCATCAAATAATAAAAGATGCATTAGCTCAATTTTACAAGTGGATATATAAGACCAGAGGGATTAAGTGTCTTGGCCAAGGTCACACAGCCAACTTTGTTCAAGTTAGAGCCAGCTGACTTCTTCCTCAGTGTGAACTCTTAACCCATCAGGTGCTCATTTATTCATGTGCTCAACAGATCATTTATTGAGTGTTTACTACAAGGCTAGTCCCTGTGCTAGGTGATGGGGAGACAGATGGTCTCTACCCTCAAGAAGCTTATGAGCCAGCTGGAGAGTCAGAGCAAGTACACAGTTAGACACACACAAGAACATACTTATACTGTGGTTACTAGGCAGGAGCAGTACAGGGTGTAGTGAAAGGCCAGCATGATGTAGTGTACTTGGGAGGATAATAAATGCAGGGAGAATGTTGATAAATCTTTCCTAAAGAAGTGACATTTAAGCCGAGACTTTGAAGAATATGTGAGACAGCCAGGAAAATAATATTCCAGGCAGAGGGAATAGTTTGTGCAAAGATTTCTAAACAGGAAGGGACTTGACTAGTTATAGAAATGGGAAGGAAGCCTGGAAAGATAGGACTGGATGTTATACAACTGTGTAAAATACTTGAACTTTACCCCAAGAGCCAAAGGAATATAGGGCATCTAGCACAGTGTCAGTTCATAGTGGGCTATCAGTAATAAACTTTTCAAGTGGGAAGCGTGAAAGTTGTCAGAAACATTTTTTCCCACTTTGTAGAGTGACATAACATTAGAAAAGAGCCTTAGACTTGGAGTTTTGCATCTTGGCTCAGGGATTCACCGTGGGCTAGTCACTTAACTTTGGCAAGCTCTATTTATATATGAAGTAATGGCAGATGGTCATTCTGTTTGAGAGTTGTGAGACTTGAATATCAGAATGAGGTGAAGTGTGAAAGTTTTTTTTTTTTTTTTTGAGACAGGGTCTCACTTTGTAGTTCAGGCTGGCCCTGAGCTCACTATGTAGCCCAGGCAAGCCTCGAACTCAGTAATCCTCCTCTCTCTGCCTCCCAAGTGCTGGGATTACAGGCATGAGCCACCATGCCTGGCACTGTGGTATGTGGTATTGATTGCTGGTGGGCGTGAGTCACCACACCCAGCATTGTATGTGGTTACCGGGGATCAAACTCAGGACCTTGCGCTTGTGAGGCAGGCACCGGAACCACTGAGGTAAATCTCCGGCCCGTGAAAGCTTTTTTATAACCTTAAAGCACTGTACAAATGAAACTTGTGGTAGGATAAACTCTAAATTTGGACTAAGGTTCTAAAAATCATGGGCTGTTATGTTTATGTCAAAGACATGCTATGCTTAGAATTTACACCACAAAGTCATTGATGCTGGTCACAGGGGTGACTGACGTGACTCTGGGGATGTTTGTGAGGTGGTGGACATAATGGGATGCTTTCTCTCAATTGATGTCTCAGGAGGAGTTCTTAATAGATCTAAATTGGGGAAAAAGACAAGAGTATATTCCCAGGAGGCAACTGTAGTTTTTAGGTATTAGTTGAGGAAATGCAGTTATTTATAGTAAAGTCAGTCGTGGGCAGAAAGGGGCTCTTACCTTGCTGAGAATGAGTAAGGTAGAAGACTCCAGAAAGAGCACCGGAAGGCAATGAGTTGAAAGGTGGGAAATTTATTTACTTTGTTCTGAAACAAACTGGAGACCTAAGACTAAAGTAGCTCTGTCTTTGCTGCTAGGATTTATTTAGTCAGGAAAGTTTCTAATTCAGTTTACTCAAACCCAAACCACAACACAGAGTACTAGCCACTGTACAATCACAGCAAACCCAAACCAGATACCCTTGCTTCTCTATTTTAGATTGTGTGAAGTTACTGGATAAGCTGTCACATATTTTTTTTTTTCTTTTTGGAGACAGGGTCTCGCTTTGTAGTTCAGGCTGGCCCTGAGCTCACTATGGTGCCCAGGCAAGCCGCTGCGAACTCAGCAATCCTCCCGTCTCTGCCTCCCGAGTGCTGGGATTACAGGCGTGAGCCACCACGCCCAGCATTGTATGTGGT
Source organism: Thryonomys swinderianus (assembly GCA_004025085.1). Taxonomy (NCBI): domain Eukaryota; kingdom Metazoa; phylum Chordata; class Mammalia; order Rodentia; family Thryonomyidae; genus Thryonomys; species Thryonomys swinderianus. The sequence goes on from PVIC010039542.1 coordinate 11,807, forward strand.
AACCGGGGATCGAACTCAGGTCCTTACGCTTGCGAGGCAGGCGCCGGAACCACTGAGCTAACCCTCCGGCCCTGTCACATATTTTTTTAAGCTTCAGTTATATTTGAAGATTGGAGCATAGACACATTTATTAGGAAAACAGAAGGATAGTACAAATTTGTGAGATTCTAAGGAAAATGACAAAACTTTGGGCTGTGCCATCAGATATCCCCTTTCCTCCCTAAACACACCCATTCTCACCCACTCATATCCATTTCTGTCTTCTATTAAGGTTACTTTGGCAGAAAAGTTGGAGAACCAAGGTGTAGTGAGATAAAAATTATATTGTTGTCTACAGCTAGTTCTGGTCTGTCTTGGGGTAAGGGGATGAACAGACCTCTTTTCCTTCTCATATCCTGTTTAAGGTAAGAGTTGTTGGTTAAGAGTTGTTTTGTTTCTTGCAGGGGTCTCCTTATGTCAGGGACCAAGTTACCCTGATAGCAGGAAGATTGTGTAAGTATCACGGAGAGTACAGATATGTGGCCACCAGGTATTTTCTTAGATACCAATTCTAAATTTGACCATCTTGTTTCTTCACTGGTCTCCAGACCTAGAAATTGAGGTGGCTATGTTCAGTCCCTAGACTTAACTTTGATGATGATTTTTTTATCTATGGTATACCTTGGGCATTAGCCCATGCCCATATTGGATCAAGAGTATACCTGTTCTGAGGTGGTTAGATTATTTTTACAAAAAGATCATTTGGAACCCTATTTTTTATGAGAAGGGAAGTAGAAGAGTGCTTCTAAGTATTATAGTTGGATACAGTGCACCTGAAGGGCTGGAGGTCATGTTTATTGTGGACATTGAGAGCATCCTCTTGGTAGTGTAATTACTTGTTTTAGAAACAGAAAAAGCAAAAATTGAGCTGATCCCTGGTGTTACCACATAATGCAGAGCTTGGTGAAAGGCCACCCATATATATTTCAGATTAATTTCTGCTTCTGAGTGTTGCTTAAATGCTACTTTGCTTTCCAAGTGTTTTCAGTGTGGTGATAAAAGGATGCTCTCTAGTAACCTATTCAAGTGCTCTGAAGCTACTTTGTGTACAGGGAGAATCTTCAAAGTGAAGAGACAGCAGATTAGCTTCCTTAGTGTGCATCACAATGAATTTTAATTCAGAAAATGTTGCACTCAGTACTAGAAGTATGAATTCTTGTGTTATTTTCAGAAGGCATTTTGGCAGTCATAACTTGTTGATGTAGCAATTTCATTTCTAAGAATCTACACTGACCTAGCACTGTATATCCAGTTTTCTTTCAAAATGGCAGACATTAAGGTTAAGCTATAACATATTAACAGGTTCACACTATGATAGTGGGAAAAAGCAGATTACAATAAAAAGTGTTTCCATTTTCTGCTGTATGGTTCAATCCCATTATAAATACTCTTTTAGCTGTTTCTAATATTCTAGAGTGAATATCAGTGCCTTCTTAATTCAAAAGTCATTTAGAGCAAATGAACATATGTTTAAATAAAAGTTGAGCAATAGTTAATACCTACATAATAAATATGGCAAGTATTTAAAAATAAATTATTTTTGAAACCCATTAATCTTTGAGTTGGATCATCCCTAGTTGTGTCATCCTAAACTAATCCCTAGTTTCTTGTCATGTATTATCTTCTTGCCCATAGGCATTTGTGTTTCCCTTTATCTCCCAGCACTGGGGCTCCGATCTACCTGCATGCTCAACCACTAAGCTATAATCCTAGCCTTTTTCTTTTTGTTTTTATTTTGAGACTGGATCTTGCTAAGTTGCCCCAGCTGGCATTGAACCCTGCCTCAGACTCTTTAATAGCTGAGATAACAAGGATGCACCAGCACACCTGGGTGTGGGCATGTGGTTTTTCAGAATTATAAGCAACATTTTATATTCTGTACTTTATCTTATTTTAGTTTAAATTTTCAATACTGGGAATTGAACTCGGGGATTTGAGCTTGCCAAGCAGACATGGTGCCGCTGAACTGCATGCCCAGGCCCTTATGTTCTGTATTTTAAAGAATTTGTATTTTCCCCCTTGAGTATGTAGAACATACTCAGCATTATAAAAAAAAAAAAATCAAAAGACAACTTAAATTTCTGACTTTGCTATTATAAGGTGCTTGTTGATTAAACATATATTCCTTGAAGTGTAAAAGTTAAAGTCTGTGTCAGTAGCAGTCATTCTCTCAAATTATAGATAGTTGTTAACCCTAGTTGCCGTATATTTCCATGTCTTACATTCTCTAGAGGTAGTTATTCTTGGCTTTGTGCCTACAAAGTGATATCGTTCTCTATAATATATAATGTAAATATCATACCAGAAAATGCCTTAGTCTTTAAAATTCTTTTGGAATGGATCTAGAATGGACTGATGTGCTGTCTCTCGGCAAGAAAACAGGAGATTCCATGGTGGTTTCATGGGGTTTTTTTTGTTTTGTTTTTTGGCATAACACCTTGTTTTACTTCAGAGTTAACTGTCACATCTTGCTGCTTTATCTAAATCTATAATCCCAGAGGACAGAAATGCCATCATACCTGGTACAACAACATGTAGTCTCGAGGGCATGATTTATATCTTATTTGGATTTGGTTAGTTACCAAACCTAATCCAGAGGCTAAATCCTTTTGATGAGTCTGCAGTGGGCAAAGATACTTACTTTTCTTTACAGAACTAAACGTAAGTCTATCTCTTTGTGAGAACTGGCATTTTATTGTAGTACAGGGCACTATATAAGACACCTAAGCACCAGGCTCTGAGACTCTGCCTGCTGCATCAGAATCTCTGGTTCTGGCCTGGTCATGAGTACTTTGACAAGTTCCTCTGGATAACTGTGATGGGCACCCTGGCGAAGAATTGCTGATTTAAAGGGAAGGTGAACTGTAGTGCCTAAACTAGACTAAAATGCAAGTGATTCACCTACTAAAGGAGTTAACTTTTCTGTTTCTTTTGCAGCATTGACAATAGTAGTATCTTCAGTGTTCGCTATTTCAGAACCACAGCTGTGTGCAGTAAGTACCTGTTTTCTTAGGAATGTCATTTTTTGTGAAAAGTGCAACAGCTGGCTGTTTAATTAAAGAGAAACATTAAAAAGTGTATGTGGGGGGTAAAGGACTACTTGTGATTTTTGCTTTATTCCTAGAGGATGATGTGATTACAGTCAATACCCCAGCGTTTGCTGAATCTGTCACAGAGGGAGATGTCAGGTGGGAGAAAGGTAGGATTTAGTTTCCTCTGACTTCTTAAGTTTGAATACTTCCTTAACTGGCTCCCTTCCCCCATTTTAATCACCAGACCCTCTGGCTTTACACCCTTTCCTTTTATGTGGCTGTGTAGCTACATCCACTGTGGCCCTGCAGAAAAGAGGTCTGTAGCACCTCTGCCAGAACTCTCATGGCTGCTGGAGCCTGTCCCCTGACAGGTAGCCTTTGATTGTCTTTTCAGCTGTTGGGGACACAGTTGCAGAAGATGAAGTGGTTTGTGAGATTGAAACGGATAAGGTGAGCTTGTCCTACCTTAGAGGTAATTTTTTGTGGTCAACCATGAGGTTCTTAATCTAAGGAAAGAAACAGGGATTTAACTGTTTTTTAAAGGTAATTTTTAACTAGCTCTAACCTCAGTTGTAAAAGTGTTGGAGTAACTCATTAAAAAGAAAAGCTACTTTAGATTTTTCTGCAAGTATGTACTAAGGGCAACCAGTAACTTTAGTTACTTTATTAACTTTATGACTAGTCTGGTGGCTCCATTTTTTCCTTTGTGGTGCATAAACTGTTCCATATATCACTTGGAACTAAATTAAGTGAATTTGTTTTAAGATTCCCATGACAGGATGTAAATCTTCACAGTAGCAATTACTTGTCATTGCTTTTATTCAAAGTGTGGCCACAGGCATTTTCTGTATGCAGAGTCTTGAATAAATCATGTTGTACTCTTAGGATTTATGTGAAAGTTTTCATACAGTTAATTTGCTTACCAGAGTAAAAATGTGGAATCTTTCTCTCATCTCTCCTTTTCTAGACATCTGTGCAGGTTCCATCACCAGCAAATGGTGTGATTGAAGCTCTTTTGGTACCTGATGGAGGAAAAGTCGAAGGAGGCACTCCTCTGTTCACACTCAGGAAAACTGGTGGTAAAGAAGTTCTCCGGGTGGTCAAGGTCTCCAGTGTTCCCCCTTGGGGCTTAACATACTGTACTAATAATTCCTTGATATCTCAGAGACTCTTGGAGACTCTAATTGCCCTTAGTTGAGGGTATAGGAGGAGTAATACTTATATAGAGTGAACTGTATATGTCAAGTTCTAGAAGAACAAGGTAGTTTTTTAAGAAGGCTCATGATACTGACTTTTCCATCAATGTTTCTTATACTGGGCCTTTTCTTAAAGTTAGAAACAGATTCTGGAAGGCAGCTATGCTCACCACTATACCACCAACACAAGAAACAGATTCTGAAGATGATGTCCCATGCTCTAATCCTGGCAGAAGAATCTTACTTTGCAAATAATAGCTAGCTAAGTGTGATAGCACATTGACTATAATCTCAGAACTCTGAAAAGCTAAAGAAGGAGGATCACAAGTTTAAGCCCAGCCTAGGCAACTTGATGACTTAGTGAAATCCTGTTTCAAAAGAAGAAACTAATAAATAAATATAAAAATGGGAGATGTAGCTTAGTGTATAGTTTCTGGATTCAGTCCCCACAATACATACATTTATATACAAATAGTATTAGGTAACATGACCCAGAGATTCTGATTTATTTATGTTTCCCCAAGTTATTCTAATACACAGCAGGACTGAGAGCCTCTATTCTAAAGTAAGAATTATTTTATGTTGTCTGTTATGTTATGGAGAATTAAGTATAATTTCTGTTGTAACATCTGTTATATGTCTCTTGAGAAGACATGAGAAAGAAGAATTTGTACTGGACCTCATAATCAATATTACAGATACATTTTGCTGACCCTGAGTTAAATGCTGTAACTACTAACATCTATTTCTTCTATCTATAAAATAGTCATGCAGAAAAATGTTAGATTGCATGATTGAGTTTGATCAAGGCAAGACAAGAAGTTTGAGGTGGGAAAGAAATGTACAGAGTAGGCTAGGAAGTAAGAATGAATCTTCCAGGTTGGGAATATAGTTCAGTGGCACTGCATTTTTTTTTTTTTTTTTGAGACAGGGTCTCACTTTGTAGTTCAGGCTGGCTCTGAGCTCACTATGTAGCCTAGGCAAGCCTCAAACTCAGCAATCCTCCTGTCTC
>PVIC010039543.1:0-17082 GCA_004025085.1 Thryonomys swinderianus
CACACACACACACACAAATATGGAGGAGAAAGAAAGTGAAATTGCCTGAGAAGCCATCTTTTCATTCTTTCCAAACATGCCCCCTTCCTTGCTCATCACTGTTCACAGGGGAAGAGATCTTAAGCAGTGGCTACAGAACAAAGCTCTGGAGTCAGACAGTTTGGTTCAAATGCAATCTGCTGCTGTGACCTTGGTCCAGGGACTTAACTTCTCAGAGCCTCAGTTTCCCCATCTAAGGGTGAGCTTCGGTGTTCCAGCTGCTCACTGGATTGTTAGAAAATTAAATCAAAGAGAAAGTTCCAAGGGACAAAGCCTCCTGCTGCCTCATAAAAGGGCCCAAGAAGGGTCACAGGTTCCCTAAACAGGAAACAAAGTGGCTTTTCTGTGGTTAGAGCTACAATTTAAAATGCACTATCCCTCAGGTGACAGACAGCATTTTTAAAGACATTCAGAGGCTACATGGACTCCTACCATTTACTTTTGTCCCAGCATTTAGAAAGCGTAAAGTTGAGCCTGGAGACCCCTCAGGTCCACTGCTGCGGGGCCACTGTGCCATCCTCAGCCACAGAATCAAGTTCTGGATCTGCCGTTGTCTCCAGCTCTCTGTGGCTCTAGACAAGTCGTTCTTCTCTCCAGACCACAGCTGGTGTGTGGACAAGCCCCGCAGTCCCTCCCAGCCCACCCCCCTGCCTGGTTTCTCTGCTCTCACCACACAGCCTGTGAACACTGACTTAAACATGATGTCACCTGCCAGGCACTTGCTTTGCTAAGTCTGGGGGTGAGACATACATCCTGCTTTATAGACTCTTCCTAATGAGGCTGAACTGAACTAGTGGGGGACTTAAAACATTTTATTGTTATTAGTTTTGAAATTAGCTGGCACTGTTAAGGAGAGTCCCTGCTCACTTTGTTAATGTGCAAAAGGTGCTTTCCAAGGCTGAGGCCGAATGGTCAGAAGCTTTCATCCTAGAAAGACAAGTTATGAGCTACACACTAGACTTCAGGGGACCTGCAACAGTATGGATGCCAGGGCTCCCACCCTTCTTTGGTGCTGCATGTTCACCCTGGACATCAGTTTTCATTGCTTTTCAGAGTTTTCCTAACATGCAGCCAGGGTTGAAGGCCCAGTGCACGAACCTAAATTTATTCCTGGTGTATATATGGTATCTCAGTCACTCCCCTCGTTGCTGGGATAAAGTATTCAACATCAGAAGTTAAAGAAGGAAGGGTTTATTTGGCTTATGGTTTGTAGGGGTTTCAGTCTGAGGGTTGGCTGGCTCCAAGGCAAAATGGCATGGCAGAAGGAAAAGAGTCCAGGGCATGGTGGTGGAGAAGCACAGAAGAAAGAAGGAAGAGGAGAGGGAGATAGACTCTTCTGGTCCACTTCCACAGTGACCCACCTCCTCCACCCAAGCTGCACCTCCCAGTATCACACTTAGCTGAAAATTCATCAGTGAGCTAATGTACCGATGAGTACCACACGCCTGTAATCCAGTCACTTTCTAAGAGCCTCATTGATGAGCCTTTGCAGGACATCTAGATATAGGGTGGACCCCAGAATTCATGAGTTTATCTTCCTGGAGTGCCTGTGAGTTGTGAAAAGTCACGAATTTCAGATATGGCCAGAAAAAAAAAAAAGGCCTATAAATGTCTATTTTTATAGTTTAAGCCCTAAATACGCTGTATCTCCCACAGTTATGTATTTTAATTTAGTTTAAAAACTGTATTAATAATGCCTTACAAGGTGGGCCTTTTGGCAACATCTTAGGGACCTTAAGGCTTTAAGAACAAAACTGAGAGCACTCGCCCTTAGATGGGGAAACTGAGGCTCTGAGAAGTTCAGTCCCTGGATCAAGGTCACAGCAGCAGATTGTATTTGAACCAAACTGTCTGATACATAGCCTATTATGATATGGAAATGTGGGTGTATCTTGGAGAGATGAGTTACAGGGCACCAGCCAATCAGCAGCAGCAAGGTGACTGAATAATGCTTTCGGATTGGCTACCTCCAAACCACCACCAGAAAAAAATTGTGGAGGATATTTGAGGTTTCTGCTCAATTGTGGGCTTTTCCATGAATAATTATTAGTTAGGTTCCTAGGAAAAATCCATGAATGGCTCAGGCCATGAACTCTGAATCGCCACTTTGTGGGGATATACTGTATTAATATACTATTTTATTACATTAAATTATATAACTGCCGAAGACATAATTAGGGCTTAAACTCTAAAAATAGCCATTTATAGATATTTTCTGACCTTATCTGAGATTCATGGCTTTTCACAATTTGTGGGTGCTCTAGGAGCATAATCCCCATGAATTGGGGTGGGGGGGGTCACTGTAGTTTGGACTAGCCTTGATTGGACTAGCCCAGATTGGCTTCAAACTCATGGCAGTCCTCCCGCCTCAGCCTCCTGAGTGCTGGAATTATAGGCATGTACCATCATGGCTGCTGAGAAGTTGCTTTCGAATGTCAGTAGGAACCAAAAACTTCTCTGGGGAAAACTGGAATAAGCGTCTATGTAAGACAGACTTGTGAGAAACGGAAGTCTTACCTGGGAAAACACCGAGGTCCTCATTATCCAGACCGAGTGAGTTAGCATTCATTTATTGAGTGCCTGCTGTTTGCTCAGCTTTGCTGGTGGCGTCACAGATAACAAGGGCAGCTTTGCCTTCCCGCAGGCATTGGCAGTCTGGTCTGGGAAACACAATTAGCACCCTTGGAAGAAAGGAGCAAGATGAGAGGATGTGTAATTAAGTGCTAAATTGTGTCACTGGGACTCTCTTGGGCTGAAGGATTCAAGGATGGTAACTCAGGGAGCCCTGCAGATGGCAGCGGGAAGGGAGCAGGGCCCCACTCGGGAAATCGCAGTCATGAGATCTCCGGCCCAGGTCGAGGCCTTGGCGCAGGAGCCTGAAATGAGAATGGCAAGTGAGATGGTAGCAGAGGAATAGACAGGCCACTTCCGGTCAGAGGCATCTGGGTGTGTGGCTTCCCAGCCACCTCCGTCTGTGGGCCTGCACCCCACTTCCTGTAGCGACAGGTCCTCAGGGCTGGATCCACCCCGGAAGCTGTGGGGACCTGGTGTGCCCCAGGAGCTCTGTTCTGGGGAGACACTTGGATCCAGGACTGGGTTGATAGGCCTGGGGAGGGGCGGCCAGAGAGCAGGTGGCCGCCTCCCTCTCCACCACCACCTAGGGGCGTCACCGGGGCCTCTGTCCAGAAGACCAGCTCTATGTCCTGCTGTCCTGTCTGGGCCATCAGAGCTTCCTGGTCTTACAAAATTAGAGGCGTTAGTATTTTTTTTTAACTTAGAGACTTTATTAATTATGATTTTGGTACATTTTAGATGTACATAATCATATTCATCAGGGGAAATTCATACTTGTACATGATATATCTTGATTCTTAGTTTTTCCCATTTCCCTTCCAACTCTTCAGTCCCTCTTCCCCTCCTTATATGCAAAGTTATGTTTCCATTTGTAACTTCTTTTCTCTCTTGTTCCTTTCCCTTCCTTTCTCTTCCCCACACCCATCCCTTGTTCCCCTACCCACTGAATATTTTCTTCCTATTGCACAATATCTATTATACATTTAGGTAAAATTAGAGGTTTTTAAAGATTTCATACCTTTGGCTGTTAGCTGGCAGATTTTAATTTGGGATCAGCAGTTGGGCACGGAGCAGAGTGAAATTTCCTGCAGAAGATCCCTTATCTGTGATGTGTTTTAGGGGGTGCGAGCTGCCACAGAAAATGAGGGCGAGGGAAGCTGCAGCCCAGGCCCCTCCTTAGCAGTTCAGAGGTGCCAGAAGTCCTGTAGGAAGGAGCCCCATCTCTCAACACGAGCTCAGCAATTCCCATGCAGCTCCAGTGCGTGTCCTGAGAATGGGCCAGTAGGATCCTGTGGGGCCTGATGGGGCCTCACAGGGGTGCGCTGTCCATTCTCCCCTGGGACAGAGGCCTGGATGCTGAAAGCAGGTCCCCAGACTACTCAGCCCTAGCAGGGGTGAATGTTGCTCCCTTCTTAACCAGCTGGGAAGCGGAGTGAATGACGATTCCCAGGCAGGCTGCACGATGAGACAAACTCACAGCGTGATTGGGAGGCTGCTTCAACTCATCTCTGGTTCAGAAACGGTGCAAAGGAGTATGAGCCGGTAGATTTATTACGGGAAACTTCATAAACGGTCCACTTACAAGAAGTGTTTGGATTCCTGAAAAGCTATTGCTTTTGAGGCTAGGCGCTTTTCAAGACCAACTGGTATTTATGAACTGAAATCTGGCTGCCTCTCCCCCTCAGTGGGTCCACCTCAGGGTGAATTTGAGGCAACTTAGCCGTCCATGGTCGTGACCCTGGGCATTGGGATGGAAAGTCCTGGCTTGTTCTGGCACCTGACCCTCCATACCCTACTCCCAGGACTGGGCTCAGTGCTGAGAAACAGATGCTAAGGCCACCCTCCCAGAGGGCCAGGCAGGTAGCCATAGACTTGCTAGACCTGTGCGTACTCTCAGTCCCCCTCCGAAGTTACCAGTTCCTGGAAATTCTTCCCACGTAACATTGGCCCCCTGCAAGTGCAGAGACTTCAAGAAGACTCTGTGGCTTGTCCTTCCTGGATCTGTGGCCTCTGTCTTCTGATGTCTCCTTAATGAGCCACAAGGGACGATGGCCTGAGGGTATGAATGGCCACTTCCCTCCCCTGGCATATCTGCTCTTCGGAAGGGTTAAGCACATCCATAGCTTACTCGCCAAAATGTATCCAGACCTATTTTTAGTGCTTTGAACATGTTGACTCTTACATAACATTCACTCAGTATATATAAACTATTCAGTAAATATTCCCTCGTGAGAAGAATGGTATTTTGGTCTGTTTTGTTTCTCTGCCCTTTGAGTTGTAATTTGGGGCCAGAGAGCATGTTGGCTCCACCTTGGTGACGTTGCGGGACTTGGCTGCCCTCACACTGGAGAGGGGCTTTTGAGGTCTCTGGAGGCTTCACAGATCTGGAGCATGCGTCCCGGTGCAAAAAGGAGAGGCTGCATGAGGACTGTCACTAGGGATCCTCTCGGGGCTTCGTTCTCCCCGACTTCCTGATTCACACCAACCTGCCTGCCCTTGCCTCCTCCGTCCCCCACTCCGTCCAGAGGACGGAGGCGAACACGAGGGATGAGAGCTTCACGTTTGACTCCACGGGGACTGTAGTCTCTGCTCAGAGTGGACGTGGCTGGGCATTGGAGCCGATGTTTACTTGTGCACGGATATGGCTTCAGGCCTCGACCGTCTGACAGCCTGGAAATGAGTGAAGAAACCTGTACTGGTCTGCTGTGGCCGCTACCGTAACGCAGTACCACAGACTGGGCAACTTCACAGAAGGTGGTTTTGCTACAGTTCTGGAGGCTGGAAGTCCGGGACAAAGGTGGCCTCAGAGTTGGTTTCTTCTGTGGCATCTCCCCTTGGCTTGTACGTGGCCACCTACTTGCTGTGTCTTCTCGTGGCCTTGCTTTTGTGTGTCTCTGTGCAGCCACATGTCTTCCTTTTCTACAGGCAATCAGTCATGACCTCGTTTTAATGTAATTACCTTTTTACAAAGTCTCTCAAGAAAGCCCCATGGTGAGGTGCTGGGCTGTAGGACGGTAACTTAGGACCTCTGGCCAGGGACATATTCTGCCCATAACATAATCGACCTACACTTTGTCTACACCCGCAAGGCTGTACTGAGAGTGGATTCCTCTGTCTGATTCCCGCAGGGCCACGGGTGGCTGGCAGTGCTTCCCACAGGCTTGGAGAAATGAGCTGCTTGGGCTAGAGACAGGTTCTGTGGAAGAATGGCAGGGACGGCTGTGGGAGGACATCTTGCAGTGGTCCCTGTTACACCCAGGTGCCGTGTGACCTTTTCCTAAGAACAGGCTGTAGCGCCTGCACTCAGGTAGCAGCTCAGCCTCCCTCGGCTGTGGGGCGCTGGAGAGGAGGTTGAGTTGCCGCTTCTCCTGTCAGATCTCGAGAGTGCAGATAAGGACAGGCAAGCGGATGTCTGTCAGGGACCCCGAGCTCCGCTGGAAAGTGGGGAGGCAAAGGGTGGTTCTGGAGAGCTGTCAACCAGGGCAGGACACATGTGTGCCTGGGGGGGTTGGAGGGGGCTTCAACACCACTGGCCCCTAGAGAAATCTGGAGAGTGATCCAGCTTGGAGCCTGGGATTGAACCTCCTTCCCTCCCTTCCAAACCAGGGCTCTCCAGGCCAGCAGAAAGTGCCCCCTTTAAAGCGGCAATGGGAGCACCAAGGCCCACATTCGATGCACTAACCCGGCACCAAAGAGAGACCCCTCCTCCCCTGTGACATATTTGTCCCCTGTGTTGTTGCTATTTAAGCCCTGAGGAGGGCTCCCGGAGCTGGAAGTCGTGCCAGCTCTTGTGACCGAGGGTCAGGGAGCCGAGACCGCCTGCCTCCCTGAGAAGACTGCCTTAGGGCCCCTCAGCGGGTTCCTGGGGGGCTCTGGCCCCATGGAGAAAGGCCCTCCGCGCCTACAGAGCACGCGCTCTGGGCACACGTGGCTTTTCAGGCCAGAAGATGCTGTTTGCCTCCCGCGAAAGCGAAAGTGAGTGGGGGAGGTCGTTGCAGCGTCAGCACTGGGCCCAGAGCGGGCTCCTGTGTGAAAGCTGGAGCAGGGTGGAGTGGGCCGAGTGTCTGGAGGAGAAATGCAGCTGCACCCGGGGCTCTTGAGTTTTTACGGGCCTTCATTCTCTAGAGCGGCATGAAATTCTTCCCTGGGTGGGCACCGCGCACCCGGCAGTGCGCGGCGGCCGAATGGCGGCTGTGCGGGAGCGTTTTCAGGACAGCTGCTCCAGGGTCCGCCCGGCCCCGCCCTGTTCCGACCGCCGCTGGGTAGAGACACTCCGCAGAGGCCGAGGGAGTTGTCTCGCATCCGTCTTCCCTGCCTCCCAGCGAGCACAGATCCGCACGCTGCACGGTTGTTTCTCGGCTCCGTCTGGCTCTTCTCTCACCCGACCCTTCTCCGTGCCCAGAACCTGGAGCAGGAGCCTGGGAGACACTCTGAGATCACTTAATGCAACCTCATCCTTCTACTCTAGAGGAAGCCGAGGCTCAGAGATGTTCAGAGACTTGTCCCCAGGCACAGAACAAAGTTCACAGCGAAGTCTTGGGAGCCCAGTTCTCCCAGGTCTCGATCCGGGGCTCCTTCCACATAGGACAAGAGGCCTCATCTGTCCCGCTCTTGATGTGTCGCTTCTTGGGTGTTCTCCCCACCGCGGGGCACGTGGAGAAATTCAGAAACACCTCGGGCTGTGCCATCGCACCACGAATCCCTCCAGAACCGCTGCTAGGGAGGCAGAAGGGTCAGGTGATGTTAATAAGGCAGACGCCATTTTAGTGCTTGCTATGTACCAGGTTCTCTTTTAAACACACTGTGTTAGCTCATTTCATCTTCCTGTTGCCCTTCTCCATTGTACAGCTGAGGAAACTGAGGCACCCACAGGTTAAGGTGAGCTAGCCTCTGAGCCTGGGAAAGTCTTGTTCCAAGTCCATGTTCTTACCTGTGTTTTTCCACAAATGGGGGCTTTCTCTGTTTCTCCTCCAGTAAATGTGGTTATGCTGTCCCAGTGGATATTCTGCAGGCTCCTTGTCAGGAAGGGATGCATGGAATGGGCAGAAACGAACCACTGTCCTCCTCATCCTGTGCTCTAACGCCTGCCCTGGTGGGATTGGCAGCACACAACCCTGAAAGAGTGTGACAGATGGGCCTGGTGGTGGTCTCTAGTTGAGTCCTTCATCTTCCCCTGAGGTTCCATCAGAGGCAGACAAACTTGAGGTTCGCTGGAGACTCTTACAAGTACTAATTTGAATCCGGGGACTTCAGTAGTCAGAAGGATAACTCCCAGTGGTCTTTTATACTGAGGCTATAAGACTAAAGAAAAAAAGTCCTGAAAAAAATTCCTCCTCTGCCTCTCTTCACTTCTAAATCCTCAAAATGTCAGTCTTTTACCCAAACCCACACTCTTCAAACACTTTTATAAGTATACCTCTGTGTATCACAAGTTGTCTTTCAGAGACCGCTGAATAAAGCTTACTTGTAAGAAAAAGAAAGGAGGGGTCTTTTCATAAACAAAAGGGAATTAGAAGCATACTGACTTAGAAACATGCTAAACAACTTGATTTCCCATGGGGCTTAACAACTCTGCTATGAGCAAGCACTTTGGAGGGAGAACAAATCTACAGCTTGGTAGATGTGGAACCCCTCCCCCTCCTGGCACCTGCAAATGACAAGTGTTTTCAAGGTGTTCTTTTGAGTACCGAGGTCAGTGGGTGATAGGAGACCAGGCAGTGTTCATTGCCCAGTGACCAGGTCTGGACAAAATCTGGGCCTCTCTAGCCAGCCCCCATCTGTTTCCTGCTCAAGAGCCAGTCTCTAGCCACTCGACATGCACTCAGCTCCTGCCAGCCAGCCCTCCATAATGCGCCTTGGTCACCTTGTGACCTCTTCTTTTAGTCCTGGGTTGGAGCTAAACAAGAGGTCATCAGCCCTGTGGGCGTCTTCCCAACCGTGGATCCTACAGAGGGTCTCCAAGGGCTGCTTCCTCTTGGTTCTGCTCCATGGCTTTAATCTGTTTTCTTTACCTGGTTCAGGCTATGTTTATTTGGCAAAAAATGATTACATTGCTAAAAGAAAACCTGGAAGTGCTGATTTATTTTAATCCTCTTATTTAATAGTTCAAGCAAGTTACAGCTCCAAGATGCGTAGGGTCTATGCAGGACTCCACAGCTCCTTAAAGACAGCAGAGCCAGGACCAGAACACAGTTTCCTGGCTCCCAGGGCTCGTGATTCTTCCCTGTGCAGGCTCTGCCTTTCTGTGAAGGGCACAGGAGTAGAGACACGTGGCCTTGGACTCTGCTTCTACTTGCTAAAAATGACAGAACCATTCATTTTGAAGGATCAGGACTATATGGGAAGAACCCAAAGGATAAAAAGGGACCTGGCCTGGCAAAGATCCGCCCTGCCGGCCCTGCAGTACTGGGGATTGAGCTCAGGGCTTTCACACTGAGCTGTGTCTCTAGCCCTTTAAAACAAAATATTTAAAAAATTTCAAATAAGATCTCACTAAATCACCAGGGCTGAGTTTAAATTTGAGATCCTCCTGCCTCAGCTTCTCAGAGTGCTGGGATTACAGGCATGTGTCACCCCACCCAGTTCAGATGCTTTATGTTTCGAAGGCTCCAGATGGAGCCTCCTTTCTGTGCCTGTGGACCTGGAGCACAGAGTGGCTTTCCCTGCTCTCCAGTATATGTGAATTGCAAAGTGTTTTCACAAGGCAGGAAACGCACATTGCCCTTGCATAGCAAACTGGTCACACCTATGATTCTGAAAGACTAATGTGACGGCTGTTGTTGAAAACTCTGAAAGTGTAGAAACAGAGGCTGTGGGGTTCATATGGGCTGCCCTGGGTGGGTTTTCTTCAAGGGAAGGTCCCTACTCTGTCCTTAGGAATTATGACTCTGCAGTCTGGGGTTGAGGCCAGGAATCTGCATTTGTACACACCCCTTTCCCACCCCCACTCGTGGTTTTGATGCAGCTCATCCTCAGACTATACTTGGAGAAATGCTGACATACAGAGTGAAAAACCAAAGCTGTGTTACTGTGAGAATCTGAGACACCCACACGGGAAGATGTGAGGCTGGATATCCAGGTCCATGACTATCCAACAGGGTTAGAGAGAGGAGTGGAGCATTTTAAGTTTTAATTGAATGGCATGTAACACAATAATATTATACTGATGATCACTTTAAAAATATATATATATATATATTATTTTTTTTTTTTGCTGTTGAGTTTTATTAGTCCCTTATCAGACATATGGCCTGCAACATTTTTTGTCTCAATCCATATTTCGGTTTTTGTTTTGTTGTAGATTTGCTAAGTGGAAGCTTTTCTGTTTGAAGTAGTCCCGCTTGGTTTTCTTTGCTTCTGTTGTCTGTGATTTTAGAGGTCATATCCCAAAAACTCAAGCAAAGGCCAATGCCTAGGAGATTTTTCCTTATTTTTTCTTCTGTCAATTTTGTGGTTTGGGGGCTTATATTTAATTCTTTAATCCACTTCAAATTAATTTCGTAAATGGTGTGAGATCAGGGCTCAGCTTTATGCTCTTGTATGTGGATAGTCAGTCAGGGGACTGTTGTCTTCCTTTGATGTCTTGTTAAAGTTCCTATCAAACGTTAGTTTACCATCTGGACCCAGGCTTATTTTTGCAGTCTCTGTACTGTTTCATTGGTCTCTGTGTATGTTTTTATGCCAGCATCATCCTGTTTTGATTAACGTAGCTTTGTATAATAGTTTAAGAGCAGAAAATCTGATGCCTATAACTTTGTTCTTCTTTCTCAACAATATTTTGGCTACTCAGGCAAATAATCTGATTGAAAATCACACCAAGTATCTGAGTAGATGTTTTTCGAAATAAGTCATTCAGGTAGCTACCAGGTATATGTAAAGGTGCTTGATATCACTCACTAATCCTTAGAAAAATGCAAATTAGAACCACAATGAGATATAGCTTACTCCTATGAGGTTAGATGTTATAAAAAAATACGAAATGCTAGTCAAGGTATGAAGAAGAGAGAACTGATGCACATTCTGGAGGATATGTAAATTGGTACATCCACTGCGAAAAACACTATGGAAAGCCCTCAGAAAATTAAAAATAGAATTACCATGTAATATTTCTAGGTATATGTACCCAGTGCAAATGAAAAATCAGTATCTTCAAGAGATATTTGCAGTCTGATGTTCATTGCAGTGTTGTTCATGATAGCCTAGAAATGAAAACAACCTAAGCATCTGTTAAAAAAGATGAATGATTGCAGAGAATTTGATTTTTACATGTATTATAGAATATTACTAAGCCTTTAAAAAGAAGAAAACCTCACCCTTGTGACACCAGAGTTGACTCTGGGGGACACAGTGCTGAGTGAAATAAGCCAGACACACAAAAATAAATACTGCATGCAATTAGTATACGTGGACTCTAGAGATGTCTGACTCATAGAAGCAGAACATAGAATTGTGATTACCAGGATTGGGGTGCAATGGGGTGAAGGAAATGGTGAAAAATAGCCAAAGGATGTAAATGTACAATTATAAGATGAATACCTGCAAGTTATGGTCAGTGTTGTATTATATATTTGAAATTTTCTAAGAGAGTAGATCTTGAAGAGTCTTATCATAAACTCACACAGAAAGGCAATTATATGAGGTCCTGAATGTGTTTACCAGCTTGATTCTGGTAATCATTGTACTGTGTATACATATATCAAATCATCACATTGCATATCTTAAATATATTTTTTCCCTTTATCCATTGTTTGACTTTCCGGTTTCCATGGTTCAAGAATATTAAATAGAAACTTCCAAAAAATAAGCAACTCATAACTTTAAAATGACACACTATTCTGTGTAGTATAATATCTCACTCACTTTGTCCTGCTTGGAATTGAATCAATTCTTTGACCAGAGTATCCACATTATATATGTTACCTACCTGGTAGTCTCTTAGTGGCTGTATTAGTCAGATTTTTTTTTTTTTTACTGTAATCTAATACTTGAGAAAAAACACTTAAAGAAGAAATAATGTATTTTGGCCCAGGATTTCAGAATGTTCAGACCATGGTCAGCTGACTTCAAGGCCAAAACATGGTGGAAGGTTCTTGCAGAGGAAAGCAGCTTGTATCCTAGCAATCAGGAAGCAGACAGAGAGGGATGTGCCAGAGATGAAGTGGCTGGAGATAAGATACAGTCCTCAGAGATCCAGTCCCTTAACTAGGTCCCACCTCCTAATTTTCCATCACCTCTCAATAGTGTAATCGTGATCTTATCAATTAGTTAATCCACTTCGTGATCCAATCATCTTGTAGAAGCCTCACTTCTGAACCCATGAAAATTTGGGGAAACAGTGTGGATCTAATCCATAACAGTGGCCATCTTGGATATCACAGTTTCATGGTGCTTGTGTTCACATAATCCTCCAAATGTAAGAGTAGTGGTGCTAGCAATTCACACATGTGGGACAAAAGCATAAAGTGCTTCCTTAAGTAAAATGATGAACATTCTTAATAAGGAAAAAACAAAAGTAAAAACACCCTGTATGCTGCGGTTGCTAAAATGTATCATGTTATTGTTGAGAATCTTCTGTGCCTACTGTGTAAAATTCATTATCAATATACATGCCTAGGAAAAAATATAATATACATAGACTTTGGTACCATCTGGAGTTTCAAGTCCACTGATGGTCTTGATACATATCCCCTGCAGATAAGGGGATGACTACTGCATATACAATTTTTGTTTGCCAGTTGTACCTCAGAAAAGCTGGAGGGGATCAAAACTAGAAAAATAAGTAAAAAGTACTTGAGCGTCTTGAGCTTCTGAGATTTCTTAAAGGTCCATATGACGTTTCTTCCTATAGCTTTCAACAGAGAGCAGTCTGAGTACATCTCCGTGCATCTGTAGTCAGAGATCTGACAGTCCAGGTGTCCTTCGGATCCACATTCAGATCTTGCTCAAGATCTGAAGCCAAAGACCTCAGTAACTCAGTAGCTACCATTGTATGGCTACCCTGTATGGAAAGCCTGTCGCACAATACCATCCATAATAATTAGCTTATTTAAGCCTTTAAGAAGCCTACCATTAATTGTAGTTTTATCACTGCTTCACTGGCAAGAGAAAAGAGGCTCGCAAAAGATAACTAACCCAAGCCGTGGTTCCAACCCAGGTCTGCGTGACTCCAAGGCCTACGTTCTATTTCCTCAGTTCTCTTACCTGGAAAGACGAGGCAATGTCCTGTTCCCTGCCTGCATCCTACTCAGAGAGAATGTGAGAATGAGAAATTCCTGAAATGTATCACCAACAAATGCAACTTGGCTTTTGAATGTGTAGGAGGCAAAATGACATTGACAAATAATAGGATTTACACGAAGTTTTGATTTGTTTAGAGAGATGCTGTAAACCCTTTGGTATTGTTGACTCATTTGGAAATTTGACTTCCAAAGGAGCAAATGCAAAGTATTTTTCATATCCAAGCCCTCCTTCCTGTGATCTGAAGAGGGAAATAATACGGTAGGTGATGGAAAGTCTTGAGTGGTTTATATTTAGCTCTGCCTAAAGGCAGGAGGATGGACTGCATGAAATCTGCAAGGCCCTTTGACTCATAAGATTCGTTAGTCATTCAGTGGGCTTCAGTTGTAAGCATGTGAGAAGCAGCGGGGACCTAGTATGATTGGGAGAGAGTGTGCAGCCAACTGCTGATGCTCTCAAGCGCAACATCAGAATGGCCAACTGTTGCCACCTGACACGCTTCTTCCCGCAGATGGGGCTACCTGGGGATCTGGGAGGTTGCACCTGGAGGAGGCAGCTAGAGAGTGGGGAAAGGAAGCACCCGCACCTTGAGCAGGACTCAGGGTGGCTATCTTTCACAACGTAAAACAACGTGTAGTGACCCGATTCTGATCATAGGTGTGACATCTGGCCTCCATCCTCTTCCCTCTCTACTCTGAATCTACAGACCGTCAGCTTTACTCCAGAGCCAGCCTGGTTCCCTTCCTATGTCAGCAGCTCTCAGGGAAGCCAGTGTCACCTCATCTCCGTCCTGAAGCATATTTTACTTTCCCGAATAGCAGACTCTGACTCTTTTAACAAATGACTTCCAGATGTTGAAAGTAGCGGCCAGTGGAATTTTATTGCCCCCAAACTGTGGTTCTGAGCCTCATACTTCTGACTTGAAGGTAATTTGGAATGTAAACATTGCAAAGCATGTACTGGAATTAATTAAAACTACCCTGTATTCTCCAAGGCCCACAAGCTTGCAATTAACTGTTTACATTAACATCAAGCTAGGCAGATCAACTGAAGTGTGCATGAACCCTTGGCTATCAGTTTTCCCCGTTAACTTCAGAAAGAAATGTACTGGGACCCAAACTGACCCATTTCCCCAGGGCTGGTCCTCAGTCCCAACCTATGAAGAGTCTTTTGTTTCTTCTAAAAGACAGAGGACAAAGATAGGGAAGCAGAGGGGAGCCACACGTGTTCACAGTGAAACAGTGATAGGCAAGAGCCTCTACATAGTGGATCAGACAGCACAAGCTTATTTAACCAAGAACACAGCTGTGCACGTGGACAGGAACATCCGTGGCCCTGGTGGACCTGCCTAGAAAATCCAAGCCAGCTAGCACTTGACTGATAAAACTAGAAATAACTTTGGGGGATAATTTTTAAACTTGACAATGGTATTTAAAAGTATCATGAGCACTTTGGGAATGGATGGGGGTGACAGTTGTGTAACCATGTGAGTGTACTTAATGTCACTTAACTGTAAACTTAAAAATGGTGAAAATGGCAAATTTTATGTTATATATGCTATATCTCCTAAGTAAAAAGGCAGGGCGTTCGGGGAATAAAGGTTCTTTGGGATTACGTAAACTGTGAGAATCCCTGTTCATTACATGTAATACCAAATGGTAAGGTCAAGGCTTCTAACACTATATTGTCCACACTATATTGTCAGGGTGTCCCAGGGTCTCTCACTGCTGAGACAAAGTACCCAGCATCCACAAATTAAGGGAGCAAAGGTTTATTTAGAGCACAGTTTTCCAGTACTGACCAGTCCCTAACGTCCCCCATGTCTTTGGAGTAGCCAGTCTTAGGTCAAAGAGCATTAAGAAAAGCTAAGTTGGTGGTGGTGACAGCCACTCTATTAGTCAGTTTCCTGTCACTACAATGAAATACCTGAGGCAATTAAATATTTTTAATTGAGTTTTTGGTACATTTTTACATACACATTATGATCACATTCAACATTCAAAATTTGTACCTGTGCATGACATATCTTGATTCTCATTGTTTCCCTTTCCTTGCCCGCCCTACCACCCTTATACACATAAGTTCTGCTTCCATTTTTTTGCTGTTCTTACTATCAGATTTTTCTTTCCCTTCTTTATTTTCCCCTACTCCCCTTTCCCTTTGAACATTTTCTTCCTATTTCACAATATCATACATCCTGGACCTCATTTACACCTTCAGTTTCTCATACTAGAGAAATGATATGGTATCTACACATCTGGGTCTTCTTAATTCCACTTTAGGAGTATGTCCTCAAGGTATATCCATTTAAGTAAAAATGTCTCTAGTCTATCATCCCTTATGGCTGAGTCATACTCCATTTTAATTTTTAAAAAGCCACACATCTCCTTATCAGGTCTCAGCTGATGGACATCTGGGTTGTTTCCAAGAAATCAACAACAAATGCTGGCAGGGCTGTGGGGAGAAAGGAGCCCGTCTCCATGGTTGGTGAGAATGTAGACTGGTGTAACCACTGTGGAAATCAGTACGGAGATTCCTCAGAAAACTAGGATTAGAGATCCCATTTGACCCAGCTATTACCCTGCTAGGTATATATGTGAAAGAATGAAAAAGAATCATGTCATAGTGACATATGTGTACCAATGTTTATAGCAGCTTAATTTGTAATAGCTAAATCTGAGGCAATTAAATAATAAAGCGGACTAGTGTATTTGAGGGTCACTGTTTCGGAGTTTCCAATCTATAATCAAGTAGCCCCACACTCTGGGCTTCTGGAAAGGCAGCGTATCATGGCAGGAACTTGTGTTGGGGCAGACTGCTCTCTCTTTCAGGAATATTTTTAATTATTTCTCTGTGGCTGCCTCCCTGCCCAGAATCTATTCAAAATGTTTACCTTTCATGGTCATTTTTTTCTTCTTGAGGAAGAGCCAGAAGTTGCACAGTGCCAGATCTGGTGAGTAAGATGTATAAGGACACACTGTAATGTTTTTATGAGCCTGCCTTGCTATTGGCAGTGGCATTCACTGGGTTTTTTTGGGTTTTTCTTTAGTCATACCTCATAAAGACACTTACAAAAGTGGACTTCCAAAACTGCTTCAGACAGTGGCAAGAAAAATGGGATAAATCTATTCAAACTATGAGGGAGTTTATGGCAATGTGCCATTTATTGTAATGAAATTTTTAAATGTAAATACACTGCCTTGTTTGATCAGCCCTTATACGCTGAGCCAGAAGTCCCTACTTCTGAAGTTAGATAAATTTATTTCATCCATACTCAGAAATTTACCATTAAACTTACTAGAATTAATGACGCTAGAATCTACATTGGGATGTTAAATTTTGACCCCCTCGTCATGCTTCTTTCCTGGTGTTGGGCATCTCTTTTTCTTTGTCTGAATTCCACTTTGTTTATCACAATTTGATAGCAGTGTCATACAAGATGGCCCAGGGGGCCGGAATCACCGTCTCTGTTCACAGTGAACCACTAGTCCAAGATCCAGGGGTACAATAAGAGATCTCTGAAGCCACTGAGCTGTCATCATCCAGCTTTTGTTTCTCCACTGTGTTCCTGAGGACCGACGGGGACTCTGCCCAAGGAATAGCCATAGGTTCACAGGGAGGATGGTTTGTGCCAAGGACCAGAAGCCATCACATTCTGTGGGCTCAGTTAATCAGACCTCAGGAGTGGTGATCATTCAAGCTTAAATTTCTCCCCACCCAAGAAGAGTTTCTTCTAAGCACCTCACAAAATTCCCTGAGGAATTTAAGTTGGAAGCTCTCCTGGTGCCCTCTGGTGAGAAGTAATCAGCCAAAAACTAGTTTGGAGGTCTTTGGAAAGAGAAATGCCATAATAAAATTAAGGAGCTAGAAAATAATCCCACCCCCCAAAAAAAGATCATCCATGTAGTCAAGAGGATGAACTAAGTGGCAATTTGGGCTAGCATTTTGTTCCCTGGTTTATTTATAACACTGATGTAGAGATTTGGGGAGTGCATTTTTTCTTGACTTTAAAAAAATAAAGGCTCAGGCCAGAGATTTAGCTTAGTGATTCTGGTGCCTGCCTAGCAAGTGCAAGGTCTTTGGTTCAATCCCTGGTACCATATACAACAATACTGGGCATGGTGACTCACACCCACCAGCAATCAGTACCACATACCACAGTGCCAGGCATTGTGGCTCATCCCTGTCATACCAGCACTTGGGAGGCAGAGGCAGGAGGATTGCTGAATTTGA
>PVIC010039545.1:0-17084 GCA_004025085.1 Thryonomys swinderianus
GAAAAGCCAGGTTCGTTTGCAGGAAGGCCGAGCAGCCCGTCTAGATGTGGTCTGATGAGCCAGCTTCCCATCCAGGAGGCAGAGCTGCCTTCCAGGTGCTGTCTGGGAAGAAGGGGCCAACATTTAGGCAGAGCCAGTCTGCCAGATGTTCTTGAGGCCCAAATAGTTAGGGTTAAACACAGGTAGGCAAAGTTGGCTCCTTTGAAAAAGGGTACTTAGGCAAATGTGTATAAACCTGGGTCTTTGTGATGGAACGTGAAGAGCCATGGTCAGACTTGGTAGGTAAAGCAGGCTACCCAGGTGTAGTGTGAGGATCCAGAGTTGGCTCAGGTAGGAACTCGGGTGTGATCTGAAGAATTAGATCACACATGTGTAAACAGAGGAGGCCCTCTAGGTGAAGTATGGGTCAACCATAGGCAGGCAGAACTGGCCCATCAAGTGAAGTCTCAAAAGCTAGGCTCAGACACAAAACTGGCCTGCCATTGTGAGGTCAGGATGACAAGGTCAAGCAAAAGGTGGACAGAGCTGTCCCACCAAATGCAGTGCAAGGGGCCAGGAGCATGCCAGGTAAGTAGAGCTGCCCTGTCAGGTATGCTTTCAGGAGCCAGGGTCCCTTAGAGGTAGGCAGAGCTGGCCTGCCAGATGCTGTCTTGAAAGCTGAACACAGGAAGGTAGAGTTTTTTTTTTTTTTTTTTAATTAACTGAGGCACAGGTTCTTTGTGGTGAGGCTTATGTGAGCAGGGCAGTCTCAGGTCAGACTCAGCCCTAGAGTCTGTAGTGCTTTGGGTCTTTGTATAAGAGCAGGTAAAGATGGCCTCTCTCAAGTAACGACTTTGGATTGGAGGTAGCTGTAGGTACACTTGGGCCTTGCAGATGATATCCTTGGGGTGTGATTCTGGCTGCGGTGTGCTGACCCAGGTCTTAGAGGTTAGGCCTGGGGAGCATGGTTCAGTCAGTTGGTAGAACACATCTAAGGTGGTCTCTGCAGCACAAGTGTGCAGAGTACTAATAAGGAGGCCTGTGGCTCCTTGTGGGGTTGCTAATGTTGAGAAGTAAGCTGTTGAATTTATTTGGCTGTCTCCTCAGCCAGATAAGATAGAGACAGCTGTGGTCAGGGCCTGTACATACAGCTGGATTATCTAAGATGTGAGGAATCAGAGTTGGGCTCGGGGAGGTGGACCCTACTGTGTCAGTTGAGCTAGAAGGGTTGAAGTTTGACATAGGTATGTAAAAAAATCTGTGATGTCTGGATGCTGGTTC
Organism: Thryonomys swinderianus; assembly: GCA_004025085.1. Lineage (NCBI taxonomy): Eukaryota > Metazoa > Chordata > Mammalia > Rodentia > Thryonomyidae > Thryonomys > Thryonomys swinderianus. The sequence continues at coordinate 1,261 of PVIC010039545.1, forward strand.
TGCCAGGGACAGCAGCCTGCCTCAGGCCCTGGAGTTGAACACAGGTAAGCAGAGCTAGGTTTCCCAGGTGAACTCCTGCCCAGTGCTGGTTCTGTCAGTGAAGCTAATGTGGATCCAGGATCAGTTTGGAAGAGGAATATAAACATGTTTTGAGGTGGGTCCTTGCTACCTGGGGTTCAAGGTTCTCCAGGTTTGTTAGGTGAAGGGGGTTGGGCAGATCCAGCCCAGAAATGTTTAACTGGTGTAACTGGCCCTAAGGATCCCTAAGCAGGCGAGATAGCGGTCTATAGCATTGCTTGTTGGGATTGGGTCCTAGCTGTCCAAATGAGGGAAGGTAAGGCAAGGTCTAGTGCACTGGGGCAGGAGCCACAGAACATCCACCCAACTAAGGTATGTAGGAGAGGCTTGCAGCAGGTGAAGGTAAGGTCCAGAAACTGTCTGCAGGTTGAAGGTGACCAGCTCAGGTCACATGCTGTCACTGCCAAACTGTCCTAGATGCTGAATCTGAGGACCAGGTCACCTGCAAGGTCAGAGCATGGGTGTGTCGATCTGAGGGCTGACAGTCTACACAGGTCCAGTTTCTAGAACAGTCGGTTAGGTAAGATGTCAGAAGCTTTGTCAAGTACAGTAAGATCTGTGGTACTGTGTCCTTCAGGTAAGGTTCCCCCCAAACTGGGGCTCTTTCAGGTGGAGGACTCCACTGTGTATCTTACTTTCCATGCCAAGAACCCCTGGGCCACACTTCTCTCGTTCTTCTGGTCCATTCTGTTTGAACTCCCCACATCAGTTTTCCACACTCCCCAGCCCATAGTTGGGCCCTTTGCTGGATAACAACCAGGGCTTGTGAGTTTTTTCTGGGCTTCATTCTCAACCTCATCCTCAGGCTTCATTTCTCCAGTTTAGATCCTCCAGTCCTCACCCCTTCCTTCCTCTTCTGTGTGGAGCTGGGATTCCTCCCGCCCAGCCTTTCTCAGCAAGCAGCCAGGAGAGACTTAAGCTCTAACACCAAGCTAACCACTGGATGTCCATGCTAAAGTCAGTGCTTTGCAACAAGGTTCCAATGTGACTTGCAACCATCCCTGATAGAATTAATAGTGAAGGTGAAGTCCCTTGCTCCTGTGGATAATACCCAGTCATTCTTTTTTGTTGTTTTTGGATTTTTGAGACAGTGTCTTGCTACATATTTCAGGGTGGCCTTGAACTCACTGTGTACCCCAGGCTGGCCTCAAACTTGCAGCAATCTTCCTGCCTCAGCCTCCCAAGTGTTGAGATTACAGGCATGCACCATCATGCTCTGCTTGTCTACTCATCCCTTTTATAACTGGTCTTTGCACCATATTCACCTTTTCCCAAGTTTCCCAGTTCACATTTATTGGCATGATTATATCTGTCCCCTAGTAAACTGCTTGTGTTGTCTGTGTTAGGAATGGTATTCCATAAATTTTTGCTGGAAAGATCTGGATAGAGCTCCAAGGATTCTGATAGTACAGTGAAGAGTCTGCAGGTATGGCGTCAGGAGGCTCAGTGTGAACGGTAGGCCTACATGTCACTTGGAACCAAGGCTGAGATCAGTCCAGTCCAGGTATATGGCACTTGGGCTGTCTCAGGAGGTGCCAGCCTGAGGTTTATTGCCTGAGGAGTCAGGAAGGAGCTTGGATAGGAGTTTCTGGTTCTGTCAGGATCTGAGGAGGCAGAGGCCTATTAATGGTAGGAAACACTTAGAGTCAGTGTTCAAGAAGGTGGGCTTGGCCATGGGAATGGCCCTACCAAGATCACATAGTGGGTACAAGGTCTGTGTATCCCAGGAGGCAAGACCAGCACAGTTAGTGGGTGGTGAGTCCGTCGTGGCCAAGGAACTGGACCTGGATACAGGTGTGAGATGCTGGGCCTAGGCCCACCCATAGTGACAGGCTTTGGGCCTGTCAGTGTCTGAGGAGGCCAACAAACAGGCACAGGTGTGAGGCTTTAGTTTTCTGTATGTCTGAGGAGGCCAGGCCAGGAACAGGCACAAGGTTCTTTCTTCCAGCATGCAAGGAGGCAGGATAGGCTCTGCCAGGACTAAGGAGGCAAGGAAGGCACAGGTACAAAGCTGTAGGTCAGTCAGTGTCCGAGAAGGGATATGTAAGTGTCTAAGGCAGGGTAGGCACAGGTATAAAGTTTGGGTTTGTCAGTGACTGAGAGGCCAGGTAAGGCACAGGTATGGGGCTCTGGGTCTGCGAGTGCCGCAGGAGGCAGGTGAGACTTAGGTATGAGACTGGGTCTGCCAGTGTCCCAGGAGGCAGGTGAGGCACAGGTATGGGGTTCTGGGTCTGCCAATGTCCCAGAAGTCAGGTGAGCCTCAGGTATGAGACTGGGTCTGCCAGGTTCCGAAGGAGCAGGTGAACCACAGGTATGAGACTGGGTCTGCCACTGTCCAAGGAAGCAGGTGAGGCCCAGGTGTGGAGTTCTGAGTCTGCCAGCATCTGAGGAGGGAGGTGAACCACAGGTACGAGACTGGGTCTGCCGTGTCTGAGAAGGCAGGTGAGGCCCAGGTATGGGGTTCTGGGTCTGCCAGGTTCCGAGGAGGCAGGTGAACCACAGGTACGAGACTGGGTCTGCCACTGGCCAAGGAGGCAGGTGAGGCACAGGTATGGGGTTCTAGGTCTGCCAGCAGCCAAGGAGGCAGGTGAGGCACAGGTATGAGGCTCTGGGTCTGCCAGCATCTGAGGAAGTACGGGAACCACAGGTATGAGACTGGGTCTGCCAGTGTCTGAGGAGGAGGTAGGCACAGGTATGTGGCTTTCTGTGTGTCAGTGTCTGAGGAGGCAGGTTAAGCGCAGGTAGGAGGCAGAAGGTCTGCCAGTATCTGAGGAGGCAGGTGCTGGCACAGGGATGAGACTGTACGTCAGTGTCTGAAGAGGTGAGCTAGGCACAGGTACCAGCCTCTGGCTCTTCGGGAGACAAGATCACCCACAGTAAGGTGTTTGGTCGTCTGGCTTGGTCAGTCCATGTGTAGTCTGCCTTGTTGGTCAGCCCAGAGAGTCTCCAGTGCCTGGCCTGCTGTCTTGCTTGCCACAGGTGGGTTTGGGCAGGCCCCCCTGGGCTGCACCTAAGGAAAAGCACTGCTCTCCAGGGACAAGTTGATGGCAGGAGGGAGGGGGGCGGGGTGTGCTGGCCCTCCCTCAGCACCTTTTCCTGTCTCTCCTAGTGGGTAGGTGGACGCTACTCGCTGTGGTCAGCCATTGGACTCTCCATTGCACTGCACGTGGGTGAGTATGTTTTCTGAGCCTTGTAGCCCCCAGGGATGCTGATATTGCAGGGGAGGGAGGTCAGGGTGTCCCTGAACATCTTGCTGTCCTACAGGCTGCTGGCCTCTCTCCTCTTAGTTGGAACATTTCGTTCAGGTTTGGGAGGTAGAAAGGGAGGCCTGAGTTTTCTTTGGGGTTGCAGGCTGGCCTTTCTCTGTCTCTTCTAACCACAGATCTGTTGGTCTTCAGCCCTAGGGTAAGTTAGATCCGACTCTACTCAGAGCTAGCTCTGATTAGAAGAAGGGCTTTTTTTTTGCTAGAGATTGAACTCATTACTTTGCATTTGAAAGGTATGCATGGTGCCACTGAGCTAAATCCTTAGCTTTCTCCAGGGTCCCATTCTCCCAGGTACTGTTTCTTCTGGCTCCGCATCTAGCTTTTCTTGGTTCCAGAAGAAGCTGTACCCACAGCTGGGAAGGTACAGGTTGGAGCTATTTCTGATGACAGTGTTTTGGTGTCGCAGGTTTTGACAAGTTTGAGCAGCTGCTCTCTGGGGCTCACTGGATGGTAAGTGCTGAGCTGCCAGAGACCTGCCTCAGTCCAGCTCCCTCGGTCCCCACCCAGCAGTGGCTGAGCTCTGCCAACCTTGCTCTTGTTTCAGGACCAGCACTTCCGAACAGCACCCCTGGAAAAGAACGCCCCCGTCTTGCTGGCACTGCTGGGGATCTGGTACATCAACTTCTTTGGGTGTGAGACACAGGCTTTGCTGCCCTATGACCAGTACCTGCACCGTTTTCCTGCCTACTTCCAGCAGGTACCAGCTGCCAGGCCAGGTCTTGGAGTGGGCAGAGCCTGTTGGGTCCCCACAGGTCTACAGGCCCTGGTACCAGCTCCTCCAGAAATCCTTGCCCTTAGGCCTGGCCAGGTCCCACTGAGCTCTGCTCTCCAACTCAAGGATGTATCTTGTCAACGAAGACTTAATCCATCTTAGTATCAGTTGAGGTTGGCCACTGTGTTGGGACATGACTGGCTATTGTGTCCTGGCTGCCTGAGTGCTGGCTTAGCTCCAGGTGTGTGTCTCAGCTGGGGTCACTTCCTTCTTGGATGTCCTCCCTTTGTGGCATGGCAGCCATGGGGTGAGGCTGTGAGCTAAGACCATTGTACCTTGCATTGCCTTCATCACTCCAAAACACAGGTTCACACCCCATCTGTGCTGCCTGTGTGGGCTCTACAGATCTCGGCCCCCTGGAATCTTCAGAACCCAGAGATGAACAGCCCCTTCCTCTGTCCCCAAAAGCCTTTCCACATCTGCCCTGCTCTGTTTAGTAAAACTAGTCCCTCCCCTACATCTCTGGCTCCTTGGGGCAGGCTCAGCAGACAGTCCCAGCATGAGAAGATGAATCCTGCAATGGAAAGGGGGTTCAGTTCCCCAGGTCCCATCTGATTGTGTGTGGGTCTGGGGTGGGGGCCAGGGGGCCAACATCTGGCTGACGTGACACCCTCCAAGAGCCTGCCTGTCCTTTAAGAAATCAGTTCAAGGGCCAGAGGTTTAGCTCTGGTTCCGGCGCCTGCCTCACAAACCCAAGGCCCTGAGTTCGATCCAGTAAGCACATACAATGCTGGGCGTGGTGGCTCACACCTGTAATCCCAGCACTTGGGAGGCAGAGGCAGAAGAATTGCTGAGTTTGAGGCTTGCCTGGGCTACATAGTGAGCTCAGGGACAGCCTGAACTACAAAGCAAAACCCTGTCTCCAAAAGAAAAAAAAAAAACCAGTTCAAGATTTTCTTACCGACCTTGTTTTGTTGCTTTTGTTTCATTTTTGTTTGTGTGCTGAGGAACAGGCCCGGGTCTCACGTATACCAATCATGCACTATACCCCTGAGCGCTAAATTGTGTTTGTTGGCGGTCACCTACCCACCTCTAGACCCAACTTGTGATCACAGACGCTTCCTGCAGAGTAGCCTAGGTCAGAAGGCCTGTGGACAAGAGTAGCTGCGGGTCCTGTCTTGCAGACCTGGAGCAGGCATTCTAGACAGCACATGGATGTAGTACATGGAGCAATGCTTGCAGGTGAGGGCTGAGTTTCTGTCTCCATTCCAGGGTGACATGGAGTCCAACGGGAAGTACATCACCAAACCTGGCGTCCGTGTGGACCACCAGACAGGCCCTATTGTGTGGGGGGAGCCAGGGACCAACGGCCAGCACGCGTTCTACCAGCTCATCCACCAAGGTAAGGGCCCATCCAGCCTGGGCAGAGGCTTTGCACTAGGTCAGTGCACCGCTGTGGGGTATGTGGTAGCTCTTCGGGTGGGGTTGCATAGGTAACCAGTGTCCTTCACAGGCACCAAGATGATACCGTGTGACTTCCTCATCCCGGTCCAGACCCAGCACCCAATCCGGAATGGTCTCCATCACAAGGCAAGGACTCCGTGCCAACCCTCACACCTTCTCTCGGGCTCACACCACACCTAGACCTCATAAGGATTTCCTGTGAAGCCACCTGCTTTCCTTTAGCTTGTGATTCTTTTCATCCTGGAACCAGCAATAGCAAATGAAGTTTTGTTTTGTTTTGATTTTCCAGTACTAGGGAATGAAAGCAGGGCTTTCATATTCAGCTACATTCAGTTTTCTTTTTTTTTTTTTTGAGACAAAGCCTTGCAGGTGAGGGTTGAATTTCTGTCCCCATTGCAGGGTGACATTCAGTCCAACAGGAAGTCTCACAATCTTTCTGCCTCAGCCCTTTGATTGGTGGGATTACAGGCATGTGCCGCCATGCTCAACTCTTTATTTTTTAGAGACAGGGTCTTGCTTTGTAATTCAGGCTGGTCCTAAGCTCACTATGTAGCCCAGGCAAGCCTTGGACTGTGCAGTCCTCCTGCCTCTGCCTCCCAAGTGCTGGGATGACAGGTGTGAGCCATCACACCCGGCACTGTGGTATGTGGTACCAGGATCGAATTTGTGACTCTGCACTTGTGAGGCAGACACCAGAACTGCTAAGCTAAATCCCTGGCCCCTCCAGCTCTTTTTTAATCTTTAACTCTCTCCAGTGACTCTGCCTTCCTATTCTGTTTCCTCTTACACGTTTGAGGGCCCATATGATTAGACTAGGCTCACTGGATCATCCATGTCACTTCTGTGTGTAAAACTCAACTTTTGCCATGTGGTACAGCATATACAGTATAACGGAGGGACAAAAACCCAGGAGCCAAGGGCCTGTCGGTCACAGCAGCAATTGAGAACCATCTGTTCTCAGCCTAAGTCCCTAAAGAGGATTTATCTTGGTCATCTCGGCTGTGAAGAGCAGCTCATGGTTGTGTGGATAAGGCTTTCCTCGGTGACCTAGAGTTGAAGTCTGACTCTTTCCCTCTGTAGTTCTGTTACCCAGCACAGGGGACTTGAGGGGAAAAACCTCTTGTGAGGTTTTTGTTTTCCTCTCAGCGCTAGAAATGGAACCAGGGCCTTGTGCATGCTTGGACAGTGCTCACTACTTCTGAGCTGTATTCCCAGCTCCATCTTAGGGTCCTAAAATGTAGATGTTGGCACCATTGTCAGGGCCCTTGGCAAATGGTGCACATCCCCTGAGGAGTGCTTAGTGTCGCTACCTACCCAGTGGCGCCATCGGATGTGCCCTTCCATCCTTCAGCGCTGCAGCTGAGCCATGTAACCCGACTTCAGAAAGTGCTGGGAGTCCTGTCCAGTGTTCTCTGGAGTCACTCATGTCTCTTGTCAGATCCTCCTGGCCAACTTCTTAGCCCAGACTGAGGCCCTGATGAAGGGGAAATCAAATGAGGAAGCCCGGAAGGAGCTCCAAGCTGCTGGAAAGAGTCCAGAGGATCTTGAGAAGTTGTTGCCACACAAGGTGAGCACTGCCAAAGCAACATGCTGGGGCCGGGGGTGCTGCTGTGGTTCTGCAGTGTCTGGCTTATCTTGGACAGTGGCAAGTGCTCTCCTCCCAGACACTGGGGTTCTGCTTTATGGGTTTGGGGATCAGAGTTAACTTGAGGACATTTTTTGTTTCCTGAAGGTGTTTGAAGGAAATCGGCCAACCAACTCTATAGTGTTCACAAAGCTGACACCCTTCATCCTTGGATGCTTGATTGGTGTGTAGGGGGAAATAAGCAGTTTGGGGTCATTTCTCAGGGTTGGGGGTGCCTAATGGGCACTCTGTTCCCCCCTCTGCAGCTATGTATGAGCACAAGATCTTCGTCCAGGGCATCATCTGGGACATAAACAGCTTTGACCAGTGGGGGTGAGTTACCAATTCAGGAGATGGGGAAACCTGACAGGTTCGCTTGATAATTTCAGCAGCAACACTGAAGCCTCACTCACCCTCTTCTTCCCCCTCTTCCTGGCAGAGTGGAGCTGGGCAAGCAGCTGGCAAAGAAAATCGAGCCTGAGCTTGATGGCAGCGCTACAGTGAGCTCTCATGATTCTTCCACCAATGGGTTGATCAACTTCATCAAACAGCAGCGGGAGGCCAGAGCAGAATGAATGTGATACAGCCCCAGCTGTGACTTGTCCCCGCTTTCCTTTCTGTAGTCTGTACTGCCTGGTCCTGCCCCTCCCTGCCTGAGCATCCTCTGGTTGTGGGCATGGACCACAAGCCCTGTGGGGGAAGCTGGTCTGGAATTAACCACCCACCTCTCCAGCCCATTCCTCTTCTTCATTTGGCTGGAGCACTTCAGTGCAGCTGATTTTTCTGACCTGTGTTCACATGGTTCACATCCCAAGTAGAAAAATAAAAATGCCACAGAGAAGGGTTTATGGGGCTCAGCTTCTTACTGCATCCTACAATGGGGCTTCACATGGCAGTGCCTGGTGGGAAAACACAGTTCCTCAATTGATATTTGGCTGAGGTGGTGGCAGGCCCAAAGTGGAAGACGAGACCAGAGCATATGGCTTCTTAGTTTCTTTTCACTGAGACAAAATATCTCACACTCAAAGGGAGGGAAGAAAGGGTTGATTTGCCTCACATTTGGAAGGGGTTTCAGTCTACAATCAGGAGGCTCCAACGCAGGGTGGCCATAACATTAGGGCAACAGTTGATGGCTGCAAAAGCAGCAAAAATAACAAGAGACCTGTCTTTCTGCTCCTTTTATCTTATTCAGACTACTGGGGTTAGGGCAGTGGCAAACCAGTCACTCAAATGTAGTGTTTTAGTAATCAAAAGCCCTTAGTCTTAGCTTCACATTTCAGATTTAGCTACCTACAAAAAAGACTGCATGAGGGCCAGAGGATTAGCTCAGTGGTTCTGGCGCCTGCCTCGCAAGCGCAAGGTCCTGAGTTCGATCCCCGGTAACCACATATAATGCTGGACATGGAGACTCACGCCCACCAACAATCAACACCGCATACCACAATGCCGGGCGTGGTGGCTCACGCCTGTAATCCCAGCACTCGGGAGGCAGAGACAGGAGGATTGCTTAGTTCGCGGCGGCTTGCCTGGGCACCATAGTGAGCTCAGGGCCAGCCTGAGCTACAAAGTGAGACTCTGTCTCAAAAAAAAAAAAAAAAAAAAAAAAAAAAAAAAAAAAAAAAAAAAAAAAAAAAAAAAAAAAAAAAAAAAAAAAAAAAAAAAAAAAAAAAAAAAAAAAAAAAAAAAAAAAAAAAACCAACATCAAGATGAAGCAATAGATAGTCATGGAAAAAGAAGAAAACAGACAAGTCATTTGCCTTTATGGATGGCCTCTGATTCTGCCTTGACAAAGCAGAAGTCTTCAACATTTACCTGCCATGAAGCTCATGAAGATGTAGGCTCAACAAAGGAATGTAAACAGCAGTAATCATATGTGTAATAACGGCAAGCTCTGCCATTCAAGCTTTAACTGCAATCTCTTTACAATTCACATAATAAAGTCAAAATCTACACTGAAATCTGGTCAGCTCAGAAACTTCTTTCTAGTAATTCCCTTAACTGTCCATTACAGATTTTTAATAACACATGTAAAAGCCTTGATAATTACAGGTCAATGATGGGCTTCACCGTAACACTTTAGAAGACGCATTCCTTTCTCCCACACCCCCTTAAACACGCATGGCCAATTTTACTGCATGGACAACATCCCTTTTTGTTATATAGCAAACCCAAACATATCATTTTATCTATATGCATTTCAGTATATAACTCGATTTTTTGTTTGTTTTGTTTTGAGACAAGATCTCTCTACGTAGTTAAGGTTGGCTTTGAACTCATGTAGCCCAGACCCAGTTTGAACTCGTGATTCTTACCTCAGTCTTCTGCCTCAGCTTCCAAGAGCTAAGAATATAGTCGTGTACCACCACATCCGGTTCATCCTTCAGATTTCTTGTTTTCTTTTTGTTATCTGTAGATAACCATCATCTCCCCTAAAACTTTTGTTTGCTGGCTAGACTAATTTCATAGCGGATAGTTTGTCTTCTTCCGCAGGACATTAGAAGGTACATAATTGCCGGGGGATTTCAAACTACAAAGCGAGACCCTGTCTCAAAAAACAAAACAAAACAAACCCAGGACATCAAAACTCAAACCCAGACATCAGCGGGTTGGACTAGCTGGAAACCTAGTCCAAGTGCTTTATAGTAAAACTAAACCTCAACTTTGCGGTGGCTCCCAACCGGAGGCGGGACCGTCTTCTTGACGTAAAACAGCGCGTGCGCAGAAAGCTACAGCCTCTCGGCTGCCGTAGTTTTTCTTTCCACGTGCTCTCCCAGTTGTCATGGCGGCTCCTAGGAAGCCAGTACTATTAGGGCTTCGAGACGTGGCAGTGCATGGCAGCCCCACGGGGCCGTCCTCCTGGACTGCTAGCAAGTTGGGCGGCGTGCCGGTAAGAACGGGCGCCGGAGCTAGGGGTCAGGGGGTGCTGGTGAAGGGCACGCAGTGAGGAAGTCGGTGATGTCCTGTGCAGAGTCCGGGTCTGAAGCGTCTCACCCCCCCCCCAACCCCCAGGACGTCCTGCCAGCAGTAGCTGCGCCGAGGCCGGAGTGTGGACGCTGCAGCCAGCCGCTCGTGCTGGTCGTGCAGGTGTACTGCCCCCTGGAAAGCTCCCCCTTTCATCGGCAGCTGCACGTGTTCGCTTGCGCCCGCCCTAGGTGCGGCGACGGCGGGGCGCGCAGGTAGGCAGCGTGAGAAGCCCGGGAGCCGCCCCGGCGTCACTGCGATTGGGGAGGCGGCCGGGCTGGGACTGGCGGGGTGAAGCACTCACGGACATTTCTGTACCCTGAAGCTGGAAGGTGTTCCGCTCCCAGTGTCTGGAGGTGCGAGAGAAAGAGACACAGGACGCTCAGGTAAAGTGGTTTGTCAAGTTATGTTTTGCTGCAATACGGTATAGGATATTTTCCAGGATGTCATTTAAGACAAACTTTTTTTTTTTTTTTTTGAGACAGTGTCTCGCTTTGTAGTTCAGGCTGGCCCTCAGCTCACTATGTAGCCCAGGCAAGCCTTGAACTCAGCAGTCCTCCTGCCTCTGCCTCCCAAGTGCTGGGATTACAGGCGTGAGCCACCACGCCCGGCACTATGGTATGTGGTGTTGATTGCTGGTGGGCGTGAGTCACCATGCCCAGCATTGTATGTGGTTAGGGGGATCGAACTCAGGGCCTTGAGCTTGCGAGGCACACGCTGGAACCACTGAGCTAAATCTCCGGCCCAAGACAAACTTTTTTTTTTGAGACAGGGTCTCGCTTTGTAGTTCAGGCTGGCTCTGAGCTCACTATGGAGCCCAGGCAAGCCTCGAACTCAGCAATCCTCCTGTCTCTGCCTCTGGAGTGCTGGGATTACAGGCGTGAGCCACCACACCGGGCACTGTGGTATGTGGTATTGATTGCCGGTGGGCGTGAGTCTCCACGCCCAGCATTGTATGTGGTCACCGGGGATTGAACTCAGGACCTTGCACTTGTGAGGCAGGCGCCGGAACCACTGAACTAACCCTCCGGCCCCCAAGACAAACTTTTAAGCTGTAGAGGTTTTTTTTTGTTTTGTTTTGTTTTAAGACAAAGCCTCACTATGCAGTTCAGGTTGGCCCACAATTCACACTAGGGGAGACTGCTTTTGAACTCCTCAGCCTCCAGAACGCTGAGAGATCACTGAGATCACAGGTGTGCATCACCATAACTGGCTGTAAACCTTGGTTTTTGAAGTATAATGGAAATGGGCTTTTCTCTTTCAAAACCATAAAAGGTCTTGTGAGTTATTTCAATTTACACTGAAGGTCCCCCACACCCCCCTACTGGGAATCAAACTCAGGATCTTGTGCTTGCCAGGCAGGCACACCACCACTGAGCTATATCCCAGGCCTCTACACTGATCATCTCGAGACACATAGTTTGCTGATTTTTTCTGCTGGGAAAATGTGTGGGTGTGTATATATGTGTAATTCATGTATGTATTGATATATCAATAGTATATGAACATATGTACATCTATAACAATAAGATGAAATCCAAGGTTGAATTAAAAAGTTAGGCAGGTTGCTAACTACACTATAAAATTCAGTCTCCTTTTGCTTGTCAAGGTCTTTTTATCAATACAGTGAGTATGTATATGTGCCAGGCATACTAGGAATAACAAAGATCCACGGTTCAGTTGCAGGGAGTATGAAAATACTTTGATTCTTTATTTGAGAGATTCAATATAAGAATTTAAATCTTTTGTGTGTGTGTGTGTGATACCAAAAATTGAACTCAGGATCTTGTTCTTGCCAGGCAGCCACACAGCACCACTGAGCTATATGGCCAGACCAAGGATTTAAATCTTTGTGAACTCCTTAGATAGTCTGAAAGAGGCTATCCTGGGAATGACCTCCAGAACAATGTCTCAGTACTGACACATCCAGGCTACAAATCTGGTGCAGTCAGGAAGCTTAAGTATAGTCGTATGAACTGGAAGTTGACCTTGTCACAGAACTGTTGGGTCTTTACTTTGGGTTTACTGCCTCAATTTTGCTTTGTGACATTTCCACTTCATTCTGTCTCAGGATTGTTTCTCTCTGGTGCAATATCCTGATCATATCGGAAGCCTTAATTATCAAGAAGTCTGGAAAATACTCTTCTTTCAGACTGTGTGGCACATGAAGCACAAAAGAAAGATTTTAAATCACATGGTTGAAGTAGGTAGGAGTCCAAAAAGTTGAATTGGAATGTGCCAGAGGGAAAGGGGCTGGTGTGAAGGCTCCCTCAGGAAGGTTAAGGAATGACGACTAAAGCCAAAGAAATAGGCCTTATGCCTTGGATGTTCTTCCAGGAACAGGAACATGACCTTGCTGCCAAGAACTGGTGTGAAGGTGCAGATGACTGGGGAAGTGACAGTGAGGAGGTGCCTCCACCACAGCTTACCTCGGGTTTTGGAAATGACTCTAACAGTCCCAGAGAGATGGACTGCACTGCCCAGCTCCACAGCCTCCATCTGCAGGACACCCTCCCGCCAGCTGCTCACCCTGCACCTCCGGGGGAAGGGATGGCCATTTCACCCATGACGATGCAGTTCCTGCCTTACTACATCTGTGTTGTAGATGAGGATGACTACAGAGACTTTGCTAGTCTAGATCATGCCCACAGGCTTCTGAAGGACTACCAGCAAAGAGAAGGCATTGATATGAAGCAGTTACTTTCCCAGAGGTGAGAACATATGTCCTAAATGATGACTTGGTCAGGGAGCCCCCACAGTAGGTTTGATTTGCCCCAGTTGGACAAAATGCCTGTGGTAGGACCTTTGTGCTTCACTCCCCTTGATTAGGAAAGTGACAAAGATACTCCTTGTCAGCCAGCCTCAGGGTACTTCAAAACACCTGACTTCAAAACACCCTCGAGTAAAAGAACCAAGGTCAGCAGAAAGTCAAAGATGCCAAGTATTGGGCCAGAGATTTAGCTCAGTGGTTCTGGCGCCTGCCTCGCAAGTGCAAGGTCCTGAGTTCGATCCTGGGTAATCACATACAGTGCTGGGCGTGGAGACTCACGCCCACCAGCAATCAACACCACATACCACAGTGCCAGGCGTGGTGGCTCACGTCTGTAATCCCAGCACTTGGGAGGCAGAGACAAGAGGATTGCTGAGTTTGAGGCTTGCCTGGGCTACATAGTGAGCTCAAGGCCAGTCTGAACTACAAAGCAAGACCCTGTCTCAAAAAAAAAAAAAAAGCCAAGTATTTTCAGAAGATACATTCACTATATCTAACATTCTTTTCTTTTTTTTTCATTGCTGAAGATTGAACCAAAGACTTTGTACATGTTAGACAAGGACTCTGCTACTGAGCTACATCTCTAGTCTCTTTTCTGTTTCAAATGGCCTATTTTCTTCTTCTTTGTTTTGCCAGAGATTGAACCCAGAATCTAAACTACACTCCCTACCTTGACTGATTGATTGATTGTGCTACTGGGGATTCAACGTAGGATCTTCACACTGAGCTGCTACATCTGTAGCCGTTTTTTGTTTTATTTTTTATTTTTTTGAGACAGGGTCTCACTTTGTAGTTCAGGTTGGCCCTGAGCTCGCTATGTAGCCCAGGCAAACCTCAAACTCAGCAATCCTCCTGCCTCTGCCTCCTGAGTACTGGGATTAATAGATGTGAGCCACTACTCCCATCAGCCTTTTTTTTTTTTGAGACAGTCTCTTGCTAAGTTGGCCAGGCTGGCCCAGAATTTCCAGTCTTCTTTCCTCAGTCGTCTGAGTAGCTGAATTACATGCCTGGGCACCACTCATGGGTTTGTTTTTAAATGTCTATACCAGAGACGAGGGAATTAGAAAAATGCCATGTATGTACTGACTCTTGGATGCATCTCCACAGGTCACTCAAGGCTTTTCAGGGCCTTCCTCATCCTTAGTTCACACCTATAAAGTGGTAGGGATAATGATAACTTCTCCATTTTATCTATTCAGGAGTCAGGTGAGAGAATAGATCTTGAAAGAATAAGAATAGATGGGCCAGAGATTTAGCTCAGTGGTTCCAGCACCTGCCTCGCAAGCAGAAGGCCCTGTGTTCAATCCCGGTAACCACATACAGTACTGGGCGTGGTAACTCACACCCACCAGCAATCAATACCACATACCACAGTGCTGGGCATAGTGGTTCACACCTGTAATCCCAGCACTCAGGATGCAGAGACAGGAGGATTGCTGAGTTCGAGGTTTGCCTGGGCTACATAGCGAGCTCAGGGCCAGCCTGAACTAGAAAGCGAGACCCTGTCTCAAAAAGAAAAAAAAAAAAAATACGAAAAGATCTTTAAAGGGTTTATAGATGTAGCTTGGTAGCACCGTGCACCTACCTGGCAAGCACAAAGTCCTGAGTTTGATCCCCTGCAAAAACAAAAAAGGCTTTATAAATCGAAGCACTAAAATGTAAAAATGATCACTTTTATTATTATAATGATAGAATTGAAACAGGATATTTGGAGTGATGACCTGGTTTCCCTATCAGAGCTGTCTCATAGGTTTTTTTCAGAATAATATTGAAAAGGACTGCCTGACACATGTTAATGTTTGAAAATAATCTGGGGGAAAGTCAGTGGACATAATGACCTTTTAATTGTTGCTTCTTTTGTTGTGCTGGGATCATAGGCGTGCAACACTGTCTAGCTTATAGCTGCCCTTGAATGAATTATGCAGTCCAAGTTGGCTTTGAACCCAAGGTGATCCTGCTGACTCTGCGATTAAACATGTGTACCGCCATGCCTGGTTTTCAATTTTTAAATTGATTGATTTGATTGATTGATTATGGCACCGGGGATCAAACTCGGGCCCTTGTGCTTGTAAGGTAGGTGCGGTACCACTTGAGCTAAATCCACAGCCCTTAAATTTTTAAATTTATTTTATTTATTTATTTTTCTTTTTTGAGACAGGCTCTCGCTTTATAATTCAGGCTGGCCCTGAGCTTACTATTTAGCCCAGGTGAGCTTTGAACTCAGCAATCCTGCGTCTGCCTCCCGAGTGCTGGGATGACAGGCGTGAGCCACCACGCCCAGCACTGTGGTATGTGGTATTGATTGATGGTGGATGTGAGTCTCCATGTCCAGCATTGTATGTGGTTACCAGGGATCGAACTCAGGGCCTTGTGCTTGCAAGGCAGGCGCCAGAACCACTGAGGTAAATCTCCAGTCCCTTTAAATTTATTTTTAAAGCCGGGCGTGGTAGCTCAGCTTGTCATCCCAGCACTCGGGAGGCAGAGACAGGGGGATTGCTGAGTTCGAGGTTTGCCTGGGCTACATAGTGAGTTCAGGGCTAGCCTGAACTGCAAAGCGAGACCTTGTCTCAAAAAAAAAAAAAAAAATTTATTTTTAAAAAGAAAATTATTTTATAGGGCTGGGGATGTAGCTCAATAGTGCAGTACCTGCCTGACAAGGTACTGAGTTTGATTCCCAGTACCAAAAATATAAAAAGAAAAAAAAATCTTTTATTTCCTTTTCTAAATACTGTAATTCTCAGGATATTTACACTTAAAAGAGACTGTTTTTCTTTTTAGCTTTTATAGTGATGGTGATGAAAAATATGAAAAGGCTAAAATGAAACGTGGAGATCAGATGTTTCATAAATTCATGAAGAGAATTGCGGTTTGTCAGGAGCAGATTTTAAGGTAAAAGAGAAATTCTGCCTTTCTTTCTTTCCTTTCCTTTCCTTTCCTTTCCTTTCCTTT
>PVIC010039546.1:0-17100 GCA_004025085.1 Thryonomys swinderianus
AAAAAAAAAAAAAAAAAAAAAAAAAAAAAAAAAAAAAAAAAAAAAGCTCATAACAGCTGATGTGTATCTACAAAGCAAGTGCCTTTTAAAGTACTTGACTATATTTTGTGTCGTTAATTTTACTGGCATATTTTAGATTGGCATAATGATCACATTCACTGTGGAGAATGTGAAACTGTACATGATATGTCTTGCTTCTTTCTCCCCACTCTCCTTTTCCTCTCCTTACTTAAAAAGCTTTGCTTCCATTCTTCCTTCTATTCTTTTTTCCTCTTCCTTCCTTCCTTTTCCTTTCCCCACCCCCTTATTCCTCTTCTCCTTTCAACATTTTCTTACCATTATTATATATGGGGATTACAACACAAAAATCAGTTACACATTCTGCTCCTTACTTAACCTTTGGTTTCTCACGTTGGAGAAACAATGTGATATCTAAACATGTGCATCCAACTTGATTATATGACCAAAATTAATCATTTCTTTGAAATGAGAAGGGTGCAAGTTAACTTCATAATGTTATTGAGAGGACATATACAATACAGTCTTTCACTTTATGTCACGTGTAGGTAGCATTCTTTATCTGTAGTCAGAATTATAATGCTTGATTATAATTGACATGGATTACAGTCTGCATTAGTGATTAAGTGATTGGATCAATTGTAAAGGAAGTTTCTATTTAATCAAGAGATGATGGAAAAATAATTATCTATGAAAAGTGGGAAAGAAAAACCACAAACATTTGACACATGACAGTAGCATGTCTAAGGTTCCAATGCCTTGGGGATGCTTTTGCCTTTATTAATTTTCAATTACTTGATAAGCATGAAACTTAAAACTATTGAAAAGGATTGAGATTTTAAGTAAGTGAACATTTAAACAAAGGAATAAATATGTCTTGTATAGCTATGAAGGAAGATTCCATCGTTACAGTTTTTACTGAAAATTTCATCTGTGGAAGTCTGTAAGTTGACCCATACTGAAAAGTGTGGTAACTAAAATCTGATTTTTTACAAACAAAAACAAAGGTAAAAAATGCTATGGAAATAGGACCATGGAAGTTTTTCTGAAACTATCTAGCTGCCATGACTAAGGAAGAGAGTCTGTATAATTTCAAACTGCGTGAAAATGATTCTGACATGGAGGAACTGCTGCTGCTTCTTAAAGGAATCATTCCACGAGAATGTCACAGTGAGGGCAGCCCACGATGGGTTCCGCTATTGAATTTACATTGCACTTTCAAGTCAATGTATGTGAAGAATGTATGACAATTCCAATAGGTAGCTGAAGATATTAAGGGCCCAAAATGGAAATGGTGTGAGGTTATCTTACATCTTTCCTCACGCAGTATACCTTCTCAGTAAGCTCTTGTAAAAACCACAAGCAAGATACTAAATTGCATAAATTGTACATGCATGGCAATCTGAGTCAGAGGAAAGATTGACAGCATTATAATAATAATAGTCTTCCTTTTGAATAAAAATGATCGATATAAATACGACTCTAAATTTAACAATTGTCAAAAATCACCACTACCAAATTTGTGATTCTAAATCTTCCAGGGCTGGAATTATCTTGAAAAAAGAACTCTATAAATAAGGCTACTGGGGTTGTCAGGTGATCTAATTAACTCAGGGTGGATTTATTTCACCACCCCTTTTCTTCTTTTTAAATCCTTCTTAATATAAAAAATAATTTAAAAGAATTTTCCCACCAAGAGCTAAAATGATAATAAAATGGGTTATCTTCCTATAGTATTAGAGTTGATGGGATATAAAATTGTTTAAGATGGCTTTATAAAATATAACTATTGACATGTTTTTATTTCTTTTGCATTAATGAATGATATGATCTATATGATATTTGCTTCCCCCTTCATTCACCAGATATCTTATTGTTAACTTTCTAATGTTAGAACACCTAACATTTCTCTATCATATACCTACTTGCAAAAATTTTTAATTAATGTTATTTTCTATAGTTTTTAATGTTGAAACTTCTTTATTCTCAAAACTTCCTAACATAACTGACTATTGTGAAAAAGTGGTAACTACACAACATGAGCCTTGTTCACGTTCTTGTGCATTTTGATTGGCAGAATAATGGATAAAGGCAATGTGTACTCCCAATGGCATGTTAGTGTCATCAAAATAAAGAAATGCACTCATATGCTACAATATGGACAGATCTTAAGGATGCTGTGATAAGTGAAATCAACTGTCCCAGAAACAGTCACACTATATGATTACCTCTGTGGAAGTTGTCTAGAGCAGTCTATGACATAGAGAAAGGAAGCAGATGGGAGGGGCAATTAAAATATAGACTAAACTATGCAATTATACAATATGAGGAAATTGTAGAGATGTTCTGTAAAGCGATGTACTCTTAGTTGACAAAGCTTTACTGTAGTTAAGTATCTGTTAAAAGTCTATATTTTACATTTCATATTCTACTAAAACAAAAATTTCTAAAGATATAATCTGACTTAAAACTAATAAAAACTGTATGACACAATATAAAGAACTTTCCTAAATTCCATATTTTAAGAGTATTTCAGAAAATATGGGTTTTCTTTTTTAAAGGTTGAAAAAATCTTTATGATTGAAAAAAATTTTAAAAGGGCTTATGCTACCTAAAATGGCATGGTAAGTATATGTACTTCTAAACCCCAGATTCTCTATGCAAGGTAACAATATGTCAACTGTCTTTTCATCCCACTCATCAATGCTATTTGCATATGGAGTTCCCAGCTGTATTCCCAAGAAACAGAGATTTAAAAAGTTTGGACCCACCAAAGTTTTACTGCATATGAGTATAGTAGATTATTACAGTGTAATGACACTACTTGTACTAGAAATATTATAATTTTAGATTTGTTTACTTTGATCAGAGAAAATTTATGAAGTCTGTTTTCATATTGCCAAGTGTTGGAGGTGGTGCATTGTTCATTGTCAAAGAAATAGTGGTGGAAAACAAGATGAATGAAGTGTTCATGGTGTCTGAAAAGTAGAGAAACTTTAATCTGGCACTTACTAGCCTCAGGATGGTGACCAGGTGATAGGGGTGGTGATGCAAGAGGTAAAGCGGGGCACAGAGTAAACTCTGTGGCTTTGTGGATGTTCTGCTCAGAAACTTGTCATTTGCCAAATCATGGAATGGATCTTTGATGAAGTTCAACACCAATTAGAGCTTTAGTGGAACTTCCCCATCCTCTAACTCTGAATTCAGAGCTAAATGATCCATCGGTGAACTTTTCACTAGAAAATGATACAATTATTCAGTGTAATTTCATGCAAATTTTGCCAGCCATCTTTAGCAATATATAAATCTGTAAAAGTAAGTAGAATAATTTTGTTATTTAAATAATGTATATTTTAGCATATATCACATGTATATCATTGTTAGGAGACAGTAGGGAGAATTTTATGACATTATGGTCCCAACGATGTTTGTAATCTAGTTATAATCAAAAGACACAAGAGCTATTGAAGAGATAAAAGAGCAAAATAAAAATGTAACAAAGAAATATTCTACACTGGAATATAGAATATATATAGAATATAGAATATATATAGAATATAGAATATTCTACACTGGAATATAGAACAACATCTTAACATTGAAACAAGGATTAGCATTTTGAAAATTTGATAGGGAGAAGAAGACCATCATGAAGTTTTCAGGGGTCTGTTTAAAGGCCACAGTTACACAAATGTACAGTGAAGTTGGCCACAATGGATGGCATTTAAACTTTATCATGTAACTATCAGCAGTGCCTCTAAGTGATGATCATATCATGCTACTTGAGTTGTAGATCACTGTAACGTAACGCTCACTGTAGAATCAGACCTATCATGAGAATGATGTGTTTATACAATTGTGTCATGATTTATAAAGTTTTCTCAAAGGCTTTTGCCACGGAAATGAAAGTTTATTGCAGAGAACAGAAGTGTCACACAGGCATCAATAAAGTTCAAAGAATGATTTTTATTTGTTGTCCTTCCTAACAGTAAGTAGGGTACACGTGGTGACACATGGTGATTCACATTGGGAAACATTTGTTTAGTTTTTGAACTTTGTTGGAATGGCCACCCGGAGAGACCATGGTCACCCTGGCAAGTAAGCCCAAAGATGGAATAAAACAGTCTCAAAAGAAGCAGTATAGAGAATTAAAGTTTTAAATATGAAAGTGGCAAAGTAATTGTCTGGGTAATTTCTTTCAAGCCTGAAAGTCATTTGTCTGTGAGTTGTGGTGTTAATTTGACCTGCTATATTACAAGAACCAGGAACAAATTCTATTCACCTCAGGTGGTGGGAGTTTACCATAAGTTAGCACAGAGATTGGCTCTTTTAAGATTCTAAGGAATAAATGCTCAGGTTTTCAGTCTTAATAATATGCAAATATTGTCAATTTATGCCTCTGAATTGTGATTTATAAAATGATAGACTAGCCTCAGGCTTGCATGAATTATTCATCTTTAGTAAATAAATTTCTAAACATAGTGTCTAATATATGGAAGAGTATTATGTAGCAAATCTACATTATAAAGCATAATAATAAAATGAACTTCCAAAAACCTATCACTACTACTTATGAACTAAGGCAATATATAACGTGAATAATGCATTCTTTAATCAAGCCCCTAGTTAGTAACAGTTCCAGTCTGACCCTAATATAACCTGTTCTGTGGATGACATTCCTACATAAGTATTTTTTGCTTTAATAATAGTGTAGGTGGCCATTTAAATAGTTCAAGAAATTTTCAGCTACTTTTTCTTTGTATGACATTATCATCAATAAATACTTTTAGAACACTAGAATACATAAAATTATCCATGCATATTCAGGGAAATGAACCTAGAGAAGGTAAATGATTTATTAGAGATAATCCATGATTCAGTAATAATAGCTAATGTGTATTTTGTCCTACTAAACATTCATTTAAACCACTCGTCATAGTGCTCCATATAAACCTTCCAGAGGCCCCCATGCCAGGTATGATATCATTTGAAGGTAAAGAAATTGAGGCAAGAGGTTGTATTTAATTTACGAAACTTAGGTTATATTACAAAATTGTATACATCTTTAACAATGAGGTTTATTATAATTTTACACTGTCAGTTACATTCTACTAGTGTTATCTTCAATTTCTTAAATTCATCATAATGTTTTCTGTATTCTGTCTTCTACGTTATTGCATTTAGTTTCCAAGTAAATTCCACCAACTTCAAAACATTTAGATTATATATTTATAGCATCTTTAAATTGTGAAGACAGAAAATTAATGATTCATCCTTGAGTGGAAAACATTATTCTGAACTTTCTGAGTTGAAAGAAACTCCATGTATACTAATCATAGATATGTGACATACTCCCACATATTAAGGTTATGTTTCCAGTTAGACTGTTAGCACAGCGAGTGTTGAAAACATGTTTATGGGTGATAATATTGTTAGAAGCCTATCTGAATCATCATAACCTATCAAAGCAGAAGAAACCCTTCAATTCTGATTATTACTATTCACCAGCATGATCATTTACCCTACCAAAGTAATTTAAACTTCAGTTGTGTTTAAAATGATACATAAACTAAATTTTCAATCTGTTCCAGGGAATTGTATGTACTAAAGGGCAACATTTTCTGGACAGTCCTGCCTGTACTTTTTCTGTTAGCTCCATTAAAATACAAGGCTCCACAATGTATGAGGCTATTTGTTACAGAGATGTTAATGTGTGAAAGGGGACACCAGGCATGCCTGTGTTGGCATTGCAAGAGCTCAGAATTTATCCCAGTGTGGATCTTCCAGTTAGAAGAAAAAAGAAAACTAATTATTTATAGGCACATCCTTTAAAATATAAAAATACTTTATATAGAGTGCACTCCACATATAACTTACATATTTATATATGTATGCTTACAATTATGTGGACATTTATATTTTTCCTTTTCATCACATCAAAGACTTACACTTATTTTACAGTATTGGTAGGCAGAAAGAGGTAGAATTTCTCTGAGAATAGCACATGTTAAGGAAATTCATGTAAAAAGAACTGAATAAGAGTAAATCCAAGAAGATGTTTTTAGAAGGCAAATTTCACCTCTTCCATCCCCCTGATCTATCAATGGGCAGGCTCACCCTGCTGATATGATTTTTCAATTGGTTTTACTACAAAATAGGCAACCAATTATTCCATCAAACTGTGGCTCTGTGAAAGACCAAAAAAGTGTTAATATTATTAGCACAATTCACTATTCAAGAAAAATAACAATAGTACCTGTAGTAATGGCAAGAAAAGAATGACAGCACATTCAGAGAAGGACTACTGTGCAAGCTCTGTGCAAAACCTCTCAGCAGCAACATTTTTGTGTGGAGTCATGTCCATGAAGGAGTCAAGAAAAGCGTATTGTGAAGGAATGTTTGGACTGAAAAGGAAGGGAATATTTCAGCAACTGTGCAGGCTTTTCTAATGCTGCCTGTACGATCTCTGTGTCTACAAGATTATTCTACTGGTTCGGTTCATCCAGAGAACCCCAACTAAAACATTTAAGGACCACAAATTTATCAGCTTCAAGTAACATACATATAATATCTTACCTTCTCCACGGGTGCCAATCCGACACAGGTTAGTTGAACACTAACTCGCTGCCCTATTCACTCAGAGTTGCAGCAGGTGGAACTTAAGTGACTCGCAATTCTCACCTGAGGATCACAGGCCTCTTCAGTGCTCACTAGTTGTTCTTAGCAAAATTCGGTTCCATGCAGCTGCTCAGTTAAAACCTTTACTTCCCAGAGGCTGCCCGTTACTGCCTCCAGTGATCTTCTCCAAGAACATTTTACTTCTTCAGGGACAAGAGGAAAAGGTGTTTGCTCACACACCTGCACTTCGCCCTGGTGATCTCTCTTAAAGCGCTCACCAGCTTTAATCAGGCAGTGTAATGACCAACTCTCTGTATTAGCTCAAGGATGACCGATTAGGAAAGCAAATTGTATGGCATTTGCAAAGTCCTTATGCACTTGCTCTGTAATATAACCCAAAAAGTAAGGTGACTATCACATTTGTCTCAGGATCTGCCAGGCCTCCACAAGGAGGTTTAAGCAGGGGATTTGGAAGTCTGAAAATTTGAGGCTCATCTTACAGTACTGCCTCCTACAAATTTTGGTTTATTCTTACATTTGAAAATTACATATACTTGGAATGTAATCCTTTTAATAGAAATGTGTTATATTATCTACATTTCCCAATATATTGTTGCAGCTTCATTTAGTCTTGTATCAACTATTTTAAAAGTGTACAAACTTAATTATGATTTTGTTCAATTACTATTTTCTTTTTATAGAATCATATGTTTTATTGACTTTATTAATTCAGGACCACAGAAGTTTCTTCACTGCTTTTTTTTTTTTGAAATTTTTAGAATTTAAATTTTTATATTTAGTTCTACTTTGGGCAAGTTTTGCTATTGCAATGTACAGATCAACTTAAATTATAACGTATGTCAATGCGTTTGGCGTAACATTTTTAAAAACTACACTTTCTCCACTGAGTTAATTGTACATCTTTGTCATAAAGTAATTAATCATTTATATGCAGGTCCATGTATGGAATTTTCATTTTTATTGATCCTGAGACTCCATTAACATTAGTGCTATATTACACTGATTATTGTATCTGTACTATAAATCCTTAGATCAACTAATGCAGATCCTCCAAAGTTGTCCTTCTTTTATGAGGCTTATTTTATATTTCTTCTGCCTTTTTCAAATTTTAGGATGTTTATCAATTTCTACAAAAGAGTTCATCTAGAAATTGACTATATATTAACTATATATTAACTTGAGGAACCTTAACATGTGACTATTGAGACTTTAATCCATGGATGTAGTATCCCCTTCTGTTTATTCAGAACTTGACTTTGCTCAGCAATATTTTATTTTATTTTTAGTGTAGAAATCTGTGTTTTCCAGAGACACAAATCAACAGGATAGGTTGTCAGAGTGAGAAGAAAGATGAATTTATTTTAAGGAACAGGCTTATGCTATTATTGAGGCTGACAAATCTAATCTGTGTTCCAGCTACACAGAGACCTAGGAGTTGAGTTCAAAAAATTCTGCTGAAGAATTCTATCTAGCATAACAAGGCTAGTTGTGTGTGTGTGTGTGTGTGTGTGTGTGTTCTATTCAGTCCTCTGTTTCAATTAATGAGAATCACCTAAATTATGTTGGAAATCTATTTAGTCAAACTTTTTCCAAAATGTTTCATTCAGAACATTATCCAAGGTCACCTATAAAACCTATTATCATAAGTTCTTCCATAAATTCTCTCAAATGTATATCTTATTATTTCATATACTGTATTTTATATGATCTCAAATAGTACAGATATTAATTTTTAAATTTCTAACTGTTGTTCGGATCTAGAACTAGATATAATTGTTCTGCATTGTATTCTGTGCTCTTAGAGCTGTATTCAAAGAATTAAAGGCAAAGACTGTCAGGAATTCCTAGACCTAATTTAGAGGATGAATTCTAGATTCGTAAGATGATCCTGAAATGATGAGACTCTTGCTGATCTTTAGAGAAGATCACTGTATAGTGGATGTGAGAAACATGTAGGTCAAGAGAGACTAAGAAGCAGATCGTGGTGAGCAAACTTCTAAGATGACCACTAGTAATTCCTGCCTCAGAGCATTCACTCTGTGTAACTTCTCTTCATGATTATGAGCTGGACATTATGATTTGCTTCTAAACATTAGAATATTGCAACTTGACAAGGTATCACCTTTGTGGATTGATTACAAAATAAGGACTTTCGTTTTCCATTAGAATATTTTGAAGCAGCTACAAGAACAAAGTTTTACTAGTGGCCTCTGGTCAAGAACCAGTGAGAAGCTATATTCTACCAACAGTCATTTTGATGTGGAAGTGGATGCTTTTTCCCAGTTAAATCTTGAGGTAACGACATTCTTGAGGTAACGACAATCTTGAGGTAGCTGACATTCTGATTGTAGCCTGTGAGATATCTTTAAGTTGAGGACCTAGTTAAACTATTTCCAGGATTCTGTAGTTACTGGAACTATGAGTAAATAAATGTTCTTTCTTAGGGCATTGCGTTTTAAGTAATTAGTTCCATAGCAACAGATATCTAATGCTATCAAGAATGAGATGAGGCGATGAAGTTCTGTTATACTAGTATATTCAAATAGTCACAGAAAATAGATGACTCATTAGATATATTTCCCACACTTTTATGTACCAGAAATAAAAGTTCAAATAGTTCTATGACATTTGAAGAATGTAAGTTACAAATTTTCAAATGAATACCAGTCAGAATACAAGCCCAAATGAACTCACCTATAATTCCTAGCAATAATTTCTACAAATAAATGACTCAAATCTGTCCATATTTAGCTGGCTCCAAAGAAGAAACATCATAGCAGAAGGATGTGGTAAAGCTGCTCACCTAATGGTGACAGGAAAGTAGAATCATGGGACAGAGTCAGAGAGGAAAGGGTCATGTACCAGAAACAATACTAAAGATTAGGCCATGACCCAGATATATCCAGGAGTATATCTTACTGATGCTCTAAGCAGATCTTAAACAAATCGAGTAGGCAAGTAAGCTTCACCATCACAATTCATAAGAGCAAATTCAAGATTATCTCTAATTGAAAAGTAAAATTATTAACAAAAATGTAAGAGAGGCTTTATTGTTGAGATATAGACATAAGACCATCTGAACCAACCTACAATCAATAAATGCCATAAAGTTTTTTGTTTTGTTTTGTTTTGTTTTGTTTTGTTTTGTTTTGCTTTTTGAGACAGGGTCTCGCTTTGTAGTTCAGGCTGGCCCTGAGCTCACTATGGTGCCCATGCAAGCCGCCGCGAACTCAGTGATCCTCCTGTCCCTGCCTCCTGCGTGCTGGGATTACAGGCGTGAGCCACCACGTCCAGCATTGTGGTATGGGGTGTTGATTGTTGGTGGGCATGTCTCCATGCCCAGCATTATATGTGGTTACCGGGGATCGAACTCAGGACCTTGTGCTTGCGAGGTAGGTGCCGGAACCACTGAGCTAACCCTCTGGCCCAATGCCATAAAGTTTTGAAGTTATATACTGTCTATTTGGAAACTGAAGTGAAATTATGAACATAGAATGAGAACGTTTACATTTTTTAAAAAAGCCCTAATATCCAAGTACAACTCTTAAATTACTAAAGAAAAAACAGACAGAAAGATAAATGAATTAAAATATGAAGAAGTTCATAAGATATTTCACCGGAGAGAAAATAAAATAGCCAAGAGGTTAGTAACTAAGCAAAGGCATAGTAAAACACAAATCATTTGCAGCCACCATAGAGACAGAGATTATATATGAGTATAATCTAATCAAGGATGTGTGAGCAGATATTTACTTAACAAAGCTCTTTCCTAATAAAACAAATCAACTATAAGAGTAAGACATGTCAATACCAAAAGTGAGCTAAAATTACACACATGGTCCATAAACATATGAACAGTGATCAGTTTTACTACACAAGGAAATGTGAGTTAAAAGTTTGAGAAATCATTATCCACCTAAAACATACCTCAGATGAAAAAGATGGAATATACGAAGTGTTGTCAAAGATGTGAGGAATTTGGTTAAATATTATATTTGTAATAACACTTTGGAGAATTGTTTGATAATTCCTAAATGACAAATCTACAAAACAAGGCATACATTTTCAACAGAAATTTTTGTACATATTCACCAAAAAGTATACAATGGCCATAGCATAATTACCCACAATGAACTAAAGACTGTGTAAACACTTTACACATACTGGTCGTCTTGACTGAACTCAATGTGGTATATCCATTTCATGTATGAAATATAGTTTATAGCAAATCAAATAATTAACTAAATCTATAAACATGAGAAATTCTCTGGGATATTATAATATATAAAATTACCATATGAATACTTATAATCACACACAACACACATAATTTTTTCTTATACTGAAATGAAAAATGTATAATATTCATTTATTTTTAACCATATTTATATTATAAAATACACTTATGATGAAAAATTAAAACAGTAGTGTTCAATACATGCAGTCATAAGTATATATAGAAATGTATATTTACATTAGTGAATATTAATATAAACAATATAATAAATGAAACTTTTAAAAGAAAACAAATTATGAAAAGCAAAATTTTGAAGGTAATATGATAGATTATAAACATTGATATGAGGTTTTGAGAAAGAGAAATGTACATTATACATTTTTTGCTATACACAACTAATATCTATTTTTTTTGTTTTACAGAAATGAGGAAACTTTGTTCAAAGTAATTTGTGAAAAAGTTCTAATTAAAAGAGTCTCTTAAATGCCTTGGTGTATTATTACAAAATATCTAGGGAAATAAAGAGGGAGTGAGCACAATAAATATAAAAGGATTTACAATGAGCAAAACAAAAACAACAAAAACAATTTCAGGGGAGAAAAACCTCATTCTTTACAATTGTAAATGTGCTAAAACCACCTCTATAATTGTAAAACTTTAGTTTGGCTTAAAAGTTGCTCTGTAGCCCCTTGTATTTATAAAAGTAATATTTAAAATAAATGATACAGAAACTTTGTTGATAAAATGTTGACGTTAAATGTAAATTTATTACATCTAAGTAAATTTATTACATCAATCATTATATATAGTTATTTTAAATGTATATTTATGTGTAATGCATATTGTATTTATGCACAAAAAAGAAAAAGTAGAAAATAATTATCTTACCATAAATTAATTCAAAAATGAATTATTTAAATGATGTGTTAAAAGATATTATTTAGTGGTACATTTTATATACAGCTCACAATCACACTCAACACTGAGGAATTTGTACCAGTATATGACATGAGTATAATACAGTTTTTAAGAAACATCTTATGTAACTATGGGGCCAAAAGCAAAATAGAGTTAAACTGTCAATTATTTTTGAACTAATTAGACAATAACCACTTTTTAATGTATTCAAGATAGATTAGAGATTGTGTATATAAAACTAAATTTATTATTTTATGAGTAAAAAGTGAATTGAAAAACCTCATGCATTCAATTTTAGAAGGAAGTCAAAATGGACCAATTAACTCTAAAGGAGGGTAAATATAAAGCTTAAACTATTAATTAATTAGAAGTGACAAAAAGAAAATGCTAGAGACAGTTCTTTAAATATTGAAATATAAACACAAATTTGAAAAGTTGAATCAAAATAAGAAGATACAGAATAAATTACTAATAAGAATTTTAGGAGGATTAAATTACAACTGGACACTACAGCTCTGCTTATTTTGAAAATCTCAGCGGAAAAGATAGCTCATTAAAGAATATACACAACTGAAATTTCCTTCAGAGAAACAGAATTTATCAATACCCAACAGAAGAATTAATAAAATGTTGAATAATGCATCAGTAAGGGTTCACCAGAGGAATAAGTTTATATACGTAAATATGGAAGTATATATATATATATATATATATATATATATATATATATATATATATATGCTTAACTATTTAAATGGCGAACTGCAAAATCATGGGTACAAGAAACAGAATGGCTACTGTGGTCTAAAGAGTGAGAGGACCCAGTGGAAGTTCAAAGGCCTGGATTTCATAGCAAAGTGCAGTGTAAATCCACTCGGAAAGGTTGCAGCCTACTGGTCATTTAGCTACAGACGTCTCAGGGCTGTGTTCCACTAAGGTAACAGCCTCTTATTACTTTTTATATAATTCTTAATCTATTCGATTTAACATATCTCAATTAAAATTCTCATTAATTTCCAAAATGATTTTGTAACCCAATATTTTTGATCAGTGTATAGTCCAAATTTAGGAACTTATTTGAGGCTCAAAATTAGGAAAAATAATCTATGTTTATCACTCAACTAACATGTACTTAACAAGAAATAAGATTAGTCCTTCATAACTCTCTTTTGATGGATATAGTTCTCAAAATACCTAATAAATGTCACAAAGTAGAACTTCTTAGAATAATTATAATATAGTATGCCATAGTTTAGTAATCTATCCTAGAAATACAGAGATACTAAATATATCAGAGATTTAAATACTGAATGATTTTTAGGACTTTAATAAAACCCAATGTCTTATACTGGCAACTGTTCAGCAAACTAAAGAGAATTATTTTGTTACAAACTAGTTTATTTTATTAGAAATTATCTAATTCTAAACAATTGCTGACATTATATTAATAAGGACATTTTTCTTCAAGTGGGATGGATTTTTCTTTAGCTAACACCTGCATATTTATAATTATACCTTCAAATTCTTAGTGTCAAAATGAACCAGAGTTACAAAAAAAGATTTTCCAAGCTCTCCCTCTGGTCATTCCGCTATCTGAGCCACTCCTTTGATGGGGAAGAGTCACTGACAAGAACTCTCAGAGGTCAATGCTCTGATCTCACATATAAGCATTAGCCAGTTAAAACATAATCTTGGCCAGGGATTTAGCTCAGTGTTTCTGGTGCCCACCTCACAAATCCAAGTTCTTGAGTTCAATCCCTGGCAGCAAAATAGGGTGATATTTTTTAAAAAAGCATTAGTGCTCTTCCTAGAGTGGCTCTATTTCAGGATAACAGGAAACAAGGTAGTTGGTATGAATATTGAAATGGAAAATTTTTGTATTTGCTTCATTGTCTGATAAAACAGAAAAAAAAATTAAATCAAGCGTTTAGTTTATAGATTTTTTTTTTTTTTTGAGACGAGGTCTCACTTTGTAGTTCAGGCTGGCCCTGAGCTCACTCTGTAGCACAGGCAAACCTTGAACTCACAGCAGTCCTCCTGCCTCTGCCTCCCAAGTGCTGGGATTGCAGGCACTGTGGTATGTGTTTACTGGGTATCAAACGCAGGACATTGGTCTTCCAAGGCAGACACCAGAACCACCGAGCTAAATCCTTGCCCTAGAATAATTTTATATAAATGGTACTTGAAATTTTTTACCACTTAAAGATGAATAGGATTCATCTGTACTATATCCCAGAACAAGATTTTCTCCAAAGTTCACCCTGGTTTATTGTGGGTGCTTCATATATTTGAAAGCATACAAGTCCATATTAACTAGATTCACTAAAATGAAAATCTCACAGTCAACTAGAAATATGTTCTCTACTTAGGAATTATTGGACTGTCATTTTATCAAAGTGCACATGTCGAATCAGAAAAACCTTATTTTCTGAATTTTCCTTAGAAATATTTTATTGCAGTGTGTATCACTCAAGACTAATGTTCCCTACAACACACTTTGCAAAATACATTTCTAGAAAAAAGTGTCACAACAAAGTTTTAGATATATATGTCAACTACCATGGTTTCATAGCATGATGTATACCAGAGACTGAAGTGGTGTTTGCAAATAAATGTCCATATATGTTAAGTCATCTCTTAATTGGTTAGAATACTGAATTATTGTAGATGGATAGGAGTGGTCCCCAAATCCCCAATGTGTTGAAAATTGGTTACCATTCTGTAGCGCTGTCGGGAGGCTGTAGAGTCTTTAGAAGGTGGAGCCTCTAGGAGAAAGGTTGCTGGGTACTTGTTCTTGGAAAGGGATTAGAACTCTCCTTTCCTTTCTTTTTATGTCCTGTCTGCGTGAGGTGTGCAGCCTTCTCTGCCACACGCTCTTGCCATGATGTCCTGTCTTGTTTTGGACCCAAAAGCAACGGGGTCAATCAACCATTAAGCCACGAGTCAAAAACAGACCTTTCCTTTTCATAAATTGTTTTATTGAGTACATTTTTACAGGGACGAAAGGTGACTAATGTAATAATACAGCATACATCCTGTGTTATTGTCATATCACATTGCTTGGGGGTAATGATAAGAAAATCTTTTTCAGACATAATGTTAAAAATAAAAGTATTTTCTATGTACGGTCAGTTGAATGTACCAGTGTAGAATATGAATATCGAAGGCTGACTGTATTTTCCCATCCATTTCATTCCTCCTAGCCTCCCTCCTTCCTCCTCCTCCTCATACTTCCTTCTATAATATACCTGGCTTTCCTCATTCTGGCCTGTATAAGAGATGGGTTTAAGGGGAGCACAGACTGAGGGCTTGGATGTTGCCCGTGGCTGCCGGGGGACAGACAGTGTGCTCACACAGGCCCCAAGCTGATGAGCTCTGGGAAAACGATTACAATATTGAGTTTGGGTTTATTAGTGATTTAACTTGCAAATTGCCTGTTGTCACCCTGGGATTCTTGCTAAGGCTATTAGAAATAGAGTAGAATAATTCTCTCTTGCAATTCTCTTTAAGTTCTGACATTTCATTATATGAATCTTGGATTTTTTTAAGTGGAAGAAATTTAGAAAATATCACTGAAATGTTTGGATTCATTTTTCTTTTACATTCCTTGTTCAGTTTCTTAAGAGAATTCTTTTAGGAATACTTAATGATATATTTAGCAGCCAGACATTCATAAGAATATAAATATGCTTGCCATTATGATAGCAAACCTATATAGGCTGACAATAGCACTGAAAAGAATACAAAATCTGCTGTATGAGATGTATGGTGAGATATGAAAACATAGACTAAGAAGTGAATTTCATCTCAGGGCATTAAGCTGGAAGTGATATTTTAATTGGACCTTGAGACTAATGAATCTGATATAAATAATGGAGAACAAAGGAGGCAGGAATTGCTGCGAGCAGGGAGGGAGGCAGGAAGAGGCGGGTCAGTTATCAGCGACTGGTGCTAGAATGCTGGGTCTCACACTGCGCCTCGGGACAAAGTCCCCGTACTGTGAACATGGCGATGTATACAGTGATGATGTTTAAACTACAGACTTAAAGTATATAATAGAATCATTTCTAACATAATTAGCATAATTCCTGTTACACAGGGAGTACCTGTGGGACTGAAGCTACTTTTCTTTCTGCAATTAAATGTGAATTTTGGAGTGTCTGAGCCATGTCCAAGGTGAATTACGTGCTCAGAATATTAAGACGGTGCCAAAATGTAGATGTTTTGAGTAGTTGTATGATTTTGCACATAGCAAAGACATGGTTACCCTTGTGTTTCACGGTAGCCTTTGGGAATATCTAGCATGTTTTCAAGGAATAAAATATTAGTGACAAGTGGAAAATGCCTAAAAATCCTAGAACATTTAGTACAGAACTAAAGCAGGACAAATAAGTGCAAACCAGTGAAAGAGTTTGCAGTAAGTGTTATGACAGAGGAAAGAACATTTGTCTCTAAAACTTATTTTAAAATATCTCTTTACCTCTTGGTATATAATAAACACTGAGGTATATGGAGTGGATATTGCAGAAGACCAGCTCATGATGAGCTGGACGTGAAATTAAGAGACAGTGGAACCTTGACACAGCCAGTGTATATATACTTCCAGACATGCTAAATGAAAAGCGAATATTTGAACAGAGCACTTTTAAGATAGGAATAGTAGCTAAGGTAAACAGCCTATGCAAAATATCCAGGGCTTGCCAGGTGTGGTGGCTCACACCTGTAATCCTAGCACTCGGGAGGCAGAGACAGGAGGATTGCTGAGTTCCAGGCTTGCCTGGGCTATACATAGTGAGCTCAGGGCCAGCCTGAACTACAAAGCAAGACCCTGTCTCAAAAAAAAAAAAAAAAATCCAGGGCAGGCAAGAGGGCACACATTTTATACTGCATTAGCACTTAAGTCCAAGAAATTTAAAGATGATGCTTTTCCTTCCATTTGATACTCTTTTCACAACCACGACTGAAAGTCATGACCTGTCTTCAGAAATAATGGGACTGGAGCACTGAAGACATGGAGAAAATACTGTACCCTTTCCAGCTATGCCAAGATACCGTCCTGCCACTTTCTCATCGATGGGGCAAAATACCTGACAGCCACAGCAAAAAGGAGAGGTTTTCTTTGGCTCTCGGTTTCCAGAGGCTCAGTCTTTGCATGGTTGGCTGGCTTCACAGCAGAACAGCCCAATACAGAGCAGGGCAGAGGGAAGGAAGCTCTCGCTGTAAGAGAAGAAGGTTTCTTCCACTGATGCACATGTTTTCTAAGAAATTCACAAAGGTATAAATGAGGA